>JAZBGZ010000847.1:0-17118 GCA_037414795.1 Stenodera caucasica | reverse complement strand
GTGAGGTATCGCAAAATTGCCGTTTTCTAAAGCACATTGGGAATAATTCGGCGAACCATATTTACAAATTTGAATGTAGCTAGCTGTAAAAAAATTGTTATGGAATTTTTCTCAATTTGATGCACGAAACTTACGCAGCTCTATTGCCAGAATCCTCGACACCAGCAAAAGAATCAGAAAACTGTTACCCAACATTTTCTAGTTTTGATTATTGTTCTTCGTATGGACGGGAATTGAGACTGGTGTCCATTGGACAGGTCGTCTTTTTATAAGCATTTCGGCACGATTCAAGCGAAAGTTTTGATCCAATGCTGGAAGATGAGTACAAAGTCTGGTGACAAAAGCAATAAAATCCAAGGATTCGGATTATAAGAGCAAAACAAAATGCAAATTTTCTTTATACTAGCTTCAGATAACGAGTGAAAGTAAAAAAACTCATCAATTTAGGATATATTAATATCAAACAGTTCACTGGACCGAGCGAATTATTATTGACATAATATTGTAATCATCGGAAAAAACCTTAACGACTAGAGAGCCTTGTAAAAGTTCACAATTATAAGAACAAAAGTTGTCCGAATCTTATCATCGAACGGATTATAGTCGACTCGGTATGACCGAGTTTGCTCAAAATTAGAGATCCATTTGGTAGAATAATGAGAATTTGAGAATAAAAATAATTATACTGGAACATCTCAAATAGAAATTGTGACTTAAATTCTAGTTTGGGATTGGAAATTCCCAAATTTTTCTGCACAAGAATTCCTCTACCTGATAAAAAGGGACCATGCATAGATGGTCGAACGGCTGGTCTTTTTTTGATTTATTGTTTCATGATGTTTAGGCTTGCGGTTTGGTCCCATTGTTGCAATGGTTCACAACTTAAGTCACAATTTCTATTTGAGATGTTAAAGTATAATTCAAATGAAATCTTAGTTGCTGCCCGGCACCTCCACCATTTTTACAATTCAAATATGTCCACCCTATTTGTTCTATTCTGTGTTATTAATTTTCTTTCAAGAATCGTCTAGTACAGCGATTTTGAGGTTATAAAAAACGGTGAGAACTAACGAGATTCAGTAGAAATGGTTGAAAGAGTAATGCGGACGATGTGAAGTGAAATAATCATAAATTTGATTCATATTGAAATTGATGATTTGCTGTTTGTTAGTCGAAACAACGAAGCGAGGCCACGCTTTTATCGTTGAAGAACGCCGGTGTGGTATTTCTGGATTTTCTGGTATTATCAGTTGGTAGTGTGTTCGGTTTGGTAGCGTCATTTTTCGAGATAGCCTTGACTGTTTATTTGAGGGCGTAAAAATTGAAGGTCAGCTTCAAAGAAGAGTTGAAGGGAGAGCTGAATTTTTTTGTATAATTCAAACGAAATGCGAAGCCACAGGAGCGAAAAGAATAAAACATCTGAGCTTAACAAAAATTTATTTTAGAATTCGTTCATCATAACAATATACCCTCGATATATAATTTAACAATCATCAAAATAGAGTTTTTTCAGGTATATAGTTCAGTACATTATCAACAATCGTCGTGATCACTGTGAGAACAGCCTGCGATATCGGCTTACCTAATTCATTTATCACTTCTTGCCAATTATCGTTGAGGAACTTATTCACCTCACCACCTAGAAAATAATCGATCAAATATTCGGATTGGCGGCAATTTATTTGAAACTAACCAAGTTGCGGATCTCCATTGAACAAATTATCGAGCTGGAAATAGGCGCGCTCCAATACAAAGTTCAAATCAGAATTGCTGAGTTTGAGATAAGTTTCGTCATTTTTTTGGTACGGTTTCAAGTTGGCTGTGAAATGATAGTCGCCCCCAACTAAAAAAATATTGTCGTTCTCTAATTCTAATGGTGAAGAATTTTTTATAATTACCTGCGGTTATATTGATTGGCCCTTCGCCTTTAAGGGCGAGCACCAAGATTTTCGTGTCGATCTCATATTTACCGAGAACACTCAAATGTTCACCTCTCAAAGTAACATCAATGGAAGTTTTATTGAGGCTGGAAAATTCGGTCGATTAATTTGTGGATTATCTCATGAATTGTGAGACTCACTGTATAGTTTTGATTTTGAAATTCTGTAATCCGTCAATATCGATATCTTTTAAAGTGATGGCGAAATTATTGTCGGCTACTTCGAGTAGTGGAAGATGCAACGGATTCAATGGCGGTATTTTCAATTTTCTATCACCTGTAAATTCATCAAAAAACTATAAACTCCGAAATATTCACCAGAAATAATGGAACCTTTAGTGAGGTGAGGTATCGCAAAATTGCCGTTTTCTAAAGCACATTGGGAGTAATTCGGCGAACCATATTCACAAATTTGAATGTAGCTAGCTGTAAAAGAAGATTTTTACGAAATTTTTCCACTTTCGATAAAGAAAACTTACGCAGCTCTAATGCTAGAATCATCGACACCAGCAAAAGAATCAGAAAACTGTTACGCAACATTTTTCAGTTATGGTTAATGTTCTTCGTATGGACAGGAATTGAGACTGGTGTCCATTGGACAAGTTGTCTTTTTATAAGCATTTCGGCACGATTCAAGCGAAAATGTTGATTCAATGACGGAAGACAAGTTTAAAGTCTAGTGATGAAAGCAAAAAAAAAACATACGCGGAGCATAATAGCGAAATAATATACGATTTTGTTATTTCGTACTTAATTTCAGATAACGGATTATAGTAAAACAACTCATTAATTCAGAATACATAAATATCAAATTGTTCACTGGACCAAACGGAATATCATTAACATTATATTGTGATTATCAGGAAAAGCCTTGACGAGCAGAGCCTTGTTTGAGGTCACAACCAAAAATGCATAAATTGTCCGAATCTTGTTATCGAACCGATTATAGTGTTTCCGGTGGAATCGCTTTGAATTAGAGATTAATTGGTAGAATGAAATTTCGACAATCACCATAATTTCGAATATTCACGGAATTTGAATATTTAATGGTTTTATTATATAATCGTTGATCACAATCAAATTCTGCCAGGAAATTATTCATCACCTTGAAATAGCCGTTTTATGATGGAATTCAAGTAGATTGAACTTTTGTACCTCGATGATTTTCACCTTCACCTTGAATTTGGGAGAGACGCACTTTAAACTGATAAACAAAAGTATAAATATAAAATTTGGAAAGTTTCGTAATATTTAATCAAATTCTGCTGTCCTAGCAGCCAATTAACGGATGATAAATGGTTCAAACGGTGATAAATAGTTGCGACCTTCGGGAATTTTTTTGGGATAAATAATGGTAAACTCATCGAAAGTGTTTTATCGTCATTTTAATAATTGTACAAACGTGATTTCCATACGAATATTGAACAAATCAATTTGCAAACAATTGATCGAATGGAACTTTCTGGAGTATACGACCAGCGACTAATCGACATAAAAACGCCATTGTATCTTTAATAACTGGACTAAATTCCGTGATTACGTCGCTCCAATTATCATTCAGGACCTTATTCATTTGTTCACCTATAATTCCGATAATTATCGACATTTTTCAATGATAACCGACAAGAATATTCACCTAAAGCCTTGTCACCGTCAAATAGACCATCAAACCGGAAATTGACCTTTGTCACATCGAATGTTAAACTATCACTGGCAACTTTTCCATATTTATGCCCTTTTTTCTCGACCAAATCGTATTTAAAAGTGTAAGTGTAAACACCACCGACTAGAAGCATTATAATTGTTATTATTCTATAACAAAGCCTCATCTCTATCTCCGTAACAATTGTGCTTTTGTGATAGAGATAGAGATGGGATTTGGCTTACCGAAATGCATTTCACTCGGTCCTGCTCCTCTAATCGGCAATATAACTCGACCATCGATCGAATAAGTCGATTTGATTTTGACATCAGGTACTTCGAATACAATTTTGATCTCAGATTTATCGAAAAATACACTAAAATCAACATCATGAATCAATCAAATAAACTAATAATAACCATCAAAATTACTTAAAATCTTTCAATTTAAGATTATCGAGTCCATATAGTTCGTTTTCTGTTAAATTTAATTTGAGTGTATCGGAGGATTCCAGTTGTAACAAAGGCACTTTCAATGGATTCATATTTGGAATATTCAAATCCGGATCGCCTAGAATCTAGCTAACTGAAAATAATCCAACACAAAAAAAATCCAATATTACCTTCGACGAGATGAGGTATGGCGTTTGTGCCGCTTGCGATCGCACATTTAGTCAAATCCGGATCTGTACGACTGCATAAACTCAAATATTTAGCTGAAATTTCACGTTAATTTCGTCAAAAATTAAAATGAACAACATAAATTCCAATTATTGCTTTCGATAATTACGTATTTTGGTCGCTGAAATCTCGATTAATAGCAAAATTGTCAAGAATAACGCCGATAGGAGCTTCATCTTCAATTATTTGGAACCAAACTGATTCTTCAGTGGCAACGTATCTTATTTATATTGGTCGATTTGTTGGTCTTTTTTCGAGTCCTTAATTATAAATGGAATTATTATTTCCGCAACGGCGATAATAATCTGTATTTCTTGCTCAAATTTTTATCCGGTAAACAATTTTTTTTTGTGGAATGTTAAAAAAAATTTACTTAATGAATATTTAATTTATCTTTAATCAGTAATTTAAGTGATTTACATCTTGTATTGGATTAATAACTTAGACAAGGAAGGGACAATTGATCTTGAATTATTGTGAAATGTATGATTTCAATTAACAAAAAATTTATTCATAAATAATTGGTTGTACTTCAGTCAAGTCTATTTCAGCTCAATTTTTTTGCATGGTTATTGGTTTTTTAGTCGACTTCTTCATTGATTTATTTTTCCCCATCTTTTCTCATTCAAATATTTTTATTTATATTAATTTCTTTTTGAATATATTTCACTAATTGACATTGTCTATACAGGCTGGCATCAATAAGATCGACTTATTCTTCTATAAGGCTCAAACATCGATGTCACTCCGTATATAAAATTTCTATACAACATATAGGCGGATTGTAATGTTAGATCTAATAAAGTATCGAATAGAGAGAGACCGTTAAATTTGATTAGAACAAATCCATAAAAATGATGACAAAAATAAAACAAAATGGCTGGAAGACCTTGCGAATATTGCGTATATCCTCGAATTATCCTTCCATAAACTCATAAAATTGTCCTTAAATAGTATGTTGCAGTTTTCTATTCTTCCGCCGATCAATACTCTCAATTGGACTTCATCTCGATCTAGATCTCCGATAATTGAAGATTAATTGTGGTGATAATGATGGAGATTTGTGGAGGAGTTCGTATTAAAAATTTATTGTAAGTTTACAATTACATATTACAATAATATCACTATATAGTATGTTTTTTTAATATTAACAAGTTTGATATTCAATTGTTTAAATTATAGTTCCATATTGCTACAACGTGAACACTAAACACTTGGTGGTGATTAATTATTCGTTTTAATGTCTAAATTTTCCCAAATATTGTCAATTTACAACAGATTTCATCAACGAAATGAACAAATTACATCAATTATTAACGGATGAAATTAAAATTAATCAATAGTAAATTTTCCAATTGCTTATCATCGAATTTGATTGGATCACAATTATGCGAGAAACAAGACTACACCAGCTCACTTTGATAAAGTTGCAGTTTCTGTGGAACTGCCCATACCATCTAAAATCGTATTATCAAAGGTCTGTGTAGTCTTGTCCAATTTTCATAAGTCCGGTACAGCTGTATCGAACACCTTCATCTCTTGTAAACCGTTACAACGTTCCATCATTCTGGGTTGTGAATAAGCATGTTGTAAAGCATGTAATGAGCTCGATGATAAGGTCCTTTCCAATATTTCGCCCCAATACTTCTCCGATAAACCATCGAAATCACAGCCTCGCGAATGGGTCAAAATACCTGAACTGCTATTACTGCAATAATGCTGATGTTGTTGTTGTTGTTGTTGTTGATGATGATGTTGGTGGTGGTGGTGATGGTGGTGTGGTTTTGCGTCTTTCGGCTTCCGACACAACAACTGTAAAAGAAATCGCCCGAAAATAATAAAATATTCAAACAAATTGTGTATTCCTCATTTTGCCTTGAAATAGAGTAAAATAGCGTTTCCCCAAACAAATTGATAGCTTGAGTGATTTTTTTGAGGTAATTTCCAAGAAAAATAACTGAGGTCGCCTTTCAAGGGTAATAATTGATTCTGCGAGAGCGATTGTGGCAATTTTCGTTAAAAAGCTTTTTTACCCCCTCAAAATAACATTCATATCCGCATTGCCAACAACTATAATTCATCGAAAATTGGTAGATAATGACGTCGTTTTTCAACCAATAACAAGTCGTCACGTCACATCCATATTTTGTGGCATTTTCGAGACGAGCTTCTTATTTAGAGTGGAAGAATTGAATTTAAACGTTCTTGTTACGATTGTTAAAGTTAATTTGGCGCGTTGATTCTCTGGATTTTGCATCAAACAGAACTGGCGACTCATCAAAAATTGATTTCAAAATGAATCTGTAATTGGAGTCGAAACCTTGACTTGTGTTTTTCTTCAATGTAAAAAGTTATTGGTCATAAATATTTAATAGTTCGGCTTCTTGGAAATGGAGTATTTCCAAATAATTTGCCATAAAAAAAAATGATCAAAATCATGGTTTTTGAAGAAAAATGTAAAATCTCCCGCTCCATAAATAATATTTTTCGGAGAAATTTGTTCTGTTTACTACAGCTTCCATTGAATATCTGGACTTCGAAATTATAACGATTTATTGTAGGCCAACAATAAAGAAGTTCAAGTTGTGCCAACTTTCCATCGATAAACAATATAAACATTATAGATAAATAGACGTAAAAGTTTTTCGGAGAAACGGGAACGGAAATTTGACTAGAGCAACAAAATCAATAACCCCGAAAAAAAAATAAAATAAAGGGAGAATTATATCTCACCCTGGTGTATAGAAATTCGCGACTTATCCGTCTGAAATTGTTATTCAACAGCCAATAGAGGAACGGATTCCAGAAACTGTTACTCAAAGCCAGCCATGTAGCCAGGAAATCCAGGGGGGCCGGCGCTCGAGTTCCAGTACAGGCCGCCACAACTTCCTGGATGGTCCATGGAGTTACCAGAACGATGAATCCCAGAGACATTGCCGCCATTGTTCTTGACGCCGTTGTACTGAGCCGGCGTTCCTGAGTCACTAGCTGTAATAAAAATTTCGGCAAAAATCACGCTTTTTAACGTCCTCAAGAGTGCAATTTGCAACTAGCGTTAATAGAGTTGATGGAAAAAAATTTATAATCTTCAAGAGAACTTTCTAGAATCAATCTAGTGTTTCGTGTTGGAAACAATTTGTAAGCTCGCACACTTTATTGGGCCTTGAAGCAATTTTAGAGCTTCCAGATTCTAAAACACTAATAATTAATTCTGGATCAGTCTTGTGCACGATTTGTACTATTGTTGGAAATAGCAGGGAAATAAGAAGATTGATGGAAGGGATGTTAACCTGGTAATATCAACGAAATAATTACACTAATTACAGTTTCACTACTATCTAGTTTGTTAGTAAGTTCGTAATTAATTCCATAATAATCATTCGGCCCCAAAACAAGTTAGTTTTGGTAAACTGTTCACGAATATCACGATGGAATTGAACAAGAAAAACGTGATCCGATTATTGTTTTTATCAGTATTTATCTCGAATCATAAATATTGCAGTTTATTTACTTTCAGCTCAATTTCCGAATCAATTTTCGTTGTCTTCTAAATAACAACTAGATTGAGTCGGTCATTTTTTTGTGTAAATTCAAATGTTGAATGAACAACAACAATAAGCATCGAATCTACTAGAAAATTTGCATTTTATTAAAAAACTCCAACTTGGCGTATCGCCATTATTCCTCCAACTTTTCAAATTATTTGCATTTCAAAACTATCTGCACCGTAGAAAAATTGATTTGCATTATTAACCAGCTATAGTCGGTTCGGATTCGGAGTCACATAGGCGGGGCTTGATACCAACAATTCCCGGTTGTCACGGTAACAGTCTTTAAAACTGAACGATGATGCGAATTTTCGCCGATAATAAATATTAAGTGAATTCGGTATTTTTTTGAATTATAAAAAATCCCAAAAACCAACAAGCTATAGTTCTTATAGGTTTCGGAAACATTACGGTAATGTAGTTGACGTTTTATATGTTTACAAAATGGGAAAATTCAGATATATGTGTCATACATGCGAATTTTCCGAATATAAATTACGTATATATACCTATAATGCGAGTTATGTATAGGCGAAAATGTCAACATTTCTATGAACTACAATAAATTATGTTTTTGTAAAACTTTAATAGCGTCCTGAATTGAGACGTGTATTTTTTGCGTTCCCTTCTAGTCTTCATGTTTACTCTATCTGTGCCATAAAAATGAACGCAGCGATGCGAGCTAATCACAAAATAAAAGGTCGCCAAAAATTGAAAACAAAGTAATTTATAGCTGGAGACTCACAAATCGACGATTTCTCCAATAAACGCACTTGTAAAGTTGAAACAATTGCAAAATTTTTTGGCAAACCTCAACGGCTCAGATTTTGCTCAAATTCTCAATATTGAAAGTTAGAGATTTGTGGAATATTACAGAATTTTCCAGCCGTTGTTTTTTTCTTAAAGCCAATTTTAAACTCATTTCATAGGCGCCAAATGAAAAATTCACGAACATTATCACTCGAAAACTGGCATATCTCCCGTATTGAATCGATCTAGTCGAAGTATTCTCATTATTTATAAATATTGGACTTTCTGTGAGATTTCTTTCTAAAACTAGAACAGTACTGAAAAGTCGCAATGTCTGCAATATTTAAAAGTTTTCCGCATAGCGATAGTAAAAAAGTGACAAAATCCACGAACTCACAGTAACTACGGGAATATTTTCAAATTTTCACTAGACAATTCGCCGATAATAAAAGTGCACTTTTTGAATTCCACCAATAAAGATAGTTTATGGAAATTGAAACGGAGTCTTTCTAAATCGAAAAATATCGGCGTCAACGTCCTGATAACGTCTAGTAAAGAACTATAACGATCACCAGATGACACTTTTAAAGTTGCCGATTTCAACAGGAGATTCACGAAACTTATAACTTAGAAGATGTGATATTTGTCATAGACGGGGACCATATGCCACATTCGCCCATTATAAAAAAATAACGAAGGTCTATTTATTATTGGTTTTTGTCGGGGGGAGATCCGTCAATGTTCCGGTCATAATAGATGCGGGTTTTTTATCAATTCCCACCATAGAAGGGCCCGAATAGTATCGAACTAGTAACAGACAGAATTGATGATAATGTGAACACGGACGTGAATGAATAATGGGGAATACGCGAAACGTGATATCGATAATCCTTGTTTCGGACAATTTCTAAAAACTATCGTCAATTGTCATCGAACGATGATTGATGATCGCCGGGATAACCGTCAAAAATTAAATTTTGAAGCGAATTTCGAGACTGCTCCAGCTGTGCTTTAAGCAATAAAAATAAATAGTTTGAGCCATATGAGGACCGTCTGGCGTGAAGTCGTTTCTGTCGACGACACAATAAAATTCTTGTTTGAGATTTGTCCATCGATTTTTACATAAATACAATAGAATAGAATTGTTAGACGCCCTATTATCCCTTAATAGTGCGAGCGTCGCTGATATCACAAAATGCAAATTCTTCCCAAAGATCAATCCGACTGTTATTATTCACCCTTTGCGGTTTTGTTCTATAAAATCGTTTTATTGCCGACATACCGCTTGTATAACAACAATAACGACAACAAACAACAACAACCCTATCAGATCTAGGCGACAATTGTAGGGAAATTCGATACGGTCCCTTTGGCTGTGACAATCCCATTTATAGAGGTCCTATTCTAACCGAAACAAAAACCTAGAAGAAAAATGCGATCAAGAGAAATTAGGACGCATCCGGTGTCGTTTGGAAGGGACGACGAGACACGTGTATGAACGTTTAATGGGGACCAAAGTTTTTTTCGAAAGATTTATGAGTATCCGCCCCGAAAAAATCGCCAATAGATGCGAATTTAGTTCGATGAACTATTCAATTGATCGCTACATAAATATAACCACCACTGCGGATAATCTTCTACCGGATTAGCGACAATTTTACCGAAATTTTTCCAGAGACATTATAGAAGAGATAAAGAGAGAGTTTTGCATACTCTTGGATTTTCTACAAACGGAACGTGTACCGCTTTTAAACGACGCAATTTTCGCCGTAATAGATGTACATACATGTTAGTTTTTCACGTTGAACGTGACCGAAGAACTGTATAGAACTCTTAATTATCGTTAAATTATGCTAATTATCATTGTGGCGACACATAAAATAATCCATTCGAAAGTTGCCACTTTATCCTTGAAAAACTTTCCAATTCCACGATAGAGAGTAACGGCTCTTTTATATTCGCAAACATCAAATAGATTTAATGGGGAGATAAATTACTTGTTACTGGCAGCAGTATAAATTAATAACTACCCCTTTTGTCATAAAATACAAGAACCTGTTACACGTTTTAGCATCGTTTCAATCGCACAAATATAGAAAGCCAGTCGAGAAATGTACAATCAAGCTGCAATTAGTCTAACAGTTGGAATAATTAGCCGATATTCCTCAATGATCTCGATACTTGTCTCGTATATCGTCGATAATGCCGCAATAATCGAGATGGAGATAATCAATTTTACGAATCATATGTTATTTATTTGAAAACGCGAGCCATTTTCGAAATGTTGGAAATCGGCCAGTTCGATAATCTGTTGGATACGGTCATTTATTCTATATTCAATCGAATTATATTTGATTTTTTGTGATGAAATTATGTGTTTTGTTGTTGAAATAGAGCTGTGAAATTTTTTAAATAAATCATCTATAAACGTTGAAGTTATAAATGGTGGATGCGCCGGGACACATCATATTCACTTTTATTAAACGATTTTCTACATTCAAATTGGATGAATATTGATTTTTTTTTTTATTTTGTGTCGAAATCAGGATCCCAATATCCAGTTGATTGGATGTGATGATAATTGATAGTTGGAAGTAATTACATGAAATCATAAATTTTACAGTTCATTAACTATTCACTTTTATAAATTTGATCGAATTTTTCCCGGTAAAATTGCAATAAAATATTGGATAAATTATCAACGATTGAATAGCCTCTCAACTAGATACTTCTCAAAGAGGGATTTATTCTTATAAACTGACAAAAAAAAATTAATTTGAATTAAGGTGACTATGATTATTCATGCTGTATTATAGACTGGCGACTATGCTCCATAAATTGAGACAATAAAAATAGTGGATGAGTTCTAATAATGAAAATGAATATAGTTTATTTGTTTTCGGGATATATGGGGGAATAATCATATTCCATTCGAGTTTCCATCAATTCCATATTTAATTGAGCTAATTTCGAGTTTTTGGAGTGAAATTGTATAATCCCGGCCAAATTATGTTGTTTTTCGAATAGAAAAAGTTACCGAATTCCACGAATAGAATTGCAAATAAAGTCTAGTGGCGTAGTTATAAATGGTGGATGCGCCGGTATAAATATTCAATTTCGAACGGTAACGATTTTTCTGAATACAAATCGGATAAATATTGCAATTTTTGGCTGCAGCTTGAAATAAGGAAGTCGAAACCTGTAGATTGTCCACATGAATCAATAATTAATTGGAAACATAAGTTTTACAGTTGATCGAATGCATTTTTATTTTAACAGTTAATTTCTAGATTTGTGTGAAATTTTTTCGTTGAATTGCGACGATTCAATATTGATTTAAAGCAATTGAAAATCATCGGTAATTGAATAGCGAAGCAACAATCGAGCATTTCTAATTGTGTCTCGATAGACAAATTACGCGCTAATTAACAATAAAATTCAGTACCACTGATTATTCATGGAGCTCGTTATTGTTCTGTTGGATATAAATAAATTGAAACGATATAAAATAATAAATGAGGTCTGCAAATAGCGTTCTGTTTGAAAATAAATAATATCGCATTGTAGTTCATACGTTGCCACGATATATGGGAAATTGCCATATTTTATTAGAGTTCTCGTTTATTATTTCCAACAAAAACTCTCAAAAACATATCAACATTCGGATCGATATCGTCAAATTGTTGTGAATTTCGAATTTATTGAATAAATATTGAATTGTTGTTACCTTTTCAATACTGGCACCGCCATAATTATCATCCGGACTGGAGATAGTGTTGCATCCAGATTTTCTCAATCTGAGCTTGTTGACATGAAAAGCTGATCCATAACAATACATCAGGATCATTGTTGTTGGGAAATAGAATCCACAAGCCGTCAGTATTCGTATTGAGGCTTGTGTATAAAATGGTTCGCAAGCCATCATGCCTGTTGGATTGAAATAATAGCCGCCACGTGGCAAAACCAGAATTGTGAATAATGTCACAGACATTATCCATGTCATGCTTATTAAAGCAACACAGCCCTGTGAACAGAAACATGATACAAAATCTTTGCATATAAAGTCGATTGTGTGCTTTGTCGGATTGTTAGAATATCGACGATAGGGAGTCGAAGGGCGATTTTTCTTCAATTAACTGGCAAATTGACGACCTTTACCCGGCGATAACCTAATTTGTCTCCTCTATAAAGCGCCTTGGACTCGATGAACTAATTACAATAGGCCACCCCCTTTAATATTGCGACGTCCATGTTTGATACCGCCGGCATCACCCTTTTGTCGGTTTCCATTTATTCGAGCACATTTCCAACTCTATCAATCTCTCAAATTCTATTAATATTGTCGATTGATTGTAAGAAAAATCCCGTCAAACTACTAGTGGACGTCTATGAAAGTTGAACATTGTTATTTGCTGGCGTCGCGACGTTCGGCATCGACGCATCAATCATGACAGTCAAGTAGTTGTCGACGCTTTTTCAACTAGCGCCTTTGAATCCAGTTTAGTATAGACCAGATTTGAAAACAGCCAGCGACAAATTCACTTATTATTGATCAATTCCAAGTCGAATTATAGAAACTTGCATTTCGAGAGAGAGAGATCGAGCCTAGCTTTCAGCCGAGTCTAGATTGAGATTTCTCGAACACGGAAATTAGAATAACGTCGATTTCTCTAGATCTGTGGAAAATGTTCCACCGCACAGCAAAAAAAAAAAAACAACCAAGAAATATAGAGACTTGGAGCGATTGAGTTGTAGAAGGATTAATTACCCCCCGAACTAAACCAGCAAATCTGGAATTTTCATTGTTCAAGTTGTATTGAGATAGTGGCAAAGTACAAGAGGATATCCAAACAAGCTATTTCAAGTGAATTATTACGACTCTTCCAAAAGCCACGATATTTACACTTGAATTGAGTCTCGAATAATATGAAAGTCTCTTCAAAAGCCCACATAATCAGACAGCCATCAATACCGACAACAATAGAATTTCCCACGACCAGAATTAATGATGATTTACAATTTCCCGGTTATAATTATAGCGTAAACCCAATTAAAATCTACACAACAATAATGAATAGTTTTTCTCTTCCAATAACAGGTTCTAATTGTTACAAGTTACCTGACTCGGAAGCCGGCAATATTAAAATGGCAGCCCGATTTCGAGCTATACGAACAGGAAACTTTTAATTGGAACAAAGAAACAATGAATTATTTGTAATAAATAATAACGCTATAATGAAACTATCAAACGCAACGTTACGATTACGGTACAGTTGTTATCTGGCGATGTTTGGACCAATTCGAGTTATCACCATCCGAAAATGACGGTAGATAACCGGGAAAAGTCTCCAGAGATGGTTCCGTCGCAACTCTATTGTTTTAGGGCTAATTCAGTGAAATTTTTTCGCTGCCCAAAAAAAAGGCTATTTGGAACATTAGCTAATAACAACGATAATCTTGGGCGATGGAGAAAAAAATTACAGGATCTTCAGCGACAGTTTCATGACAGGAAAAAACTGTGTGTCTTTGGTGGAATTCTCCCACTCTATCGTTTATTTTATGCCTTGTGGAGACAGATTTTAGTGATGATATATGATGGAGCATGTCAGCATTTTTCGCCAACACTTTTAATCTTCATTGTAAGCTAAATAGAAACTTCCGACTATAAGTCAACAATGAATCGAAAGATAATAACAATCGTCAAATCTACATTGAATTGAGTTTAATTAGCTATCAAATGAGGCAGGTGCTGAATCGGGAAATTACGAATTTAGCTCGAAATGCGAATAATTTGCTCCAGAAAAGAAGCTGTCTTTGTTCCTTTTTCTCGGTATAATTAAGAAAGATGTTGGTAATTTATGGTAGTATCCCCTTTTAGACGGAACAAAATATTGATCAACGTTGTGAAAATCACCCGTTGAGAGGCTGTCATCAATTCAGAATGGATATCCTTTCAAGTCCGATAGGAGCGATCAGTTTCAGTCATATGAAAAAAAAGCACACACAAGAAAAACTGTTGAGAATACGATGAAGCGGTCAAAATTCCAGCAAAGACACTGATGTTCTCTTGATAAGTTAAAGGGGATGATCGATATCGAATCGAGTGTATTGACATCGATAATTGATGACAATATTGACGATTCGTATTTGTCTATAATTATAAATGGGTAATAGTTCGAGCAATTCTGGCCGTAAGCTAAATATTTGATGGCGCTGATCGACTCGATCATATCCATCAAACTGATAGAATTTCGAAAAAAAATTGATAGCCTTCCGCAATAATAACGGAAATATCGACAATAAATGTAGCGAAATTCAAAATTCACCGATATTTTATGGAATATTCGTCAACCGATTGTGCGGAAGCGAGTCGCTCACCCGGCGCATCCACCATTTGTGACTTTACCATTAAAATTTGTACAACACGAAATTTTCTCTATTAGAAAAATTAAAACCATCAAATATCGATCGCATTCTCGTCTATTAGCCCAATTCTTGTATTATTCGACGAAAAACCTCGAAAGCTCGGCAGATTTTGAGAGAAATTCCCAGACAAAGTGATTTCGGTTGGTTTTTATGGCAGAAAATCACATTTTTGTAATTTCCGATTAATAATAGACATCAAAATCGAAGTCTCTGTTATATGGAAAATCACAGATGACTCAAAGAAGGTCACGAATACATGAACAAACTTTGCAGTAATTTCGATCATCAATTCATATTTTATGAGTGAATCGATAAATTCCACCGACAAATATTAATAATTAGGGGATGTTCCGATAATCGTGGCCAGTTTAGCGTCCAATAAAACCGACATTCTATCATAATTGAAGTTTTAATCAAGTACTGATAAGACAAGACGTCAGTTTAGTTGATTAATAGTGGCTGTCGAATGGGCTTGTTCTCAATAAAGCCACCTTAACTTTAAGTGGTTGCTAATCTCATTGATACCGAAATGCTGGAGTGGTTTGGCTAAATCTGCACCAAAGATACAATAAAATTAAGCCCCGAAACATTACGCAACTACTAAAATTACCATAGCGAATTAATCCAATGTCTGTCGAAAATCTATAGTTTTGAAACATTCTTGTATTCTAGTGAGTCGACAAAACTACCTGAACTTCCACTATTCAATTAGCACCGAACAAATGTAACTGTCTGGTTGAAAATTGCTTCAAACATATTGATTTTCCTTGAAATAGGAACAAAGTTGCCAAGGTGTCGAACTAGCAACTGTTCGTTCTGATGGCTTTGCACTCTTCTTCTTCAACCATCACAAATTCGTATCAACGACAAGTAATCTAACACACTTGTAATTAGAACTAGCCCATCGAGGTGGCTTTGTTGGGAAATTCGGCCTATCAACAATCATAAATCGCCCCAATACTGATTAGATCCGGCAATTATTGAATAAGGGTTGATTTGAGCTTGTGTTGTTGATAAAGAACGGTTTTTATATATCATCGAATTTTCGTAACTTTACACAATCTAGATTGATGGAATAGGGGTGGATTATTGGGGAGAATTACCTTCTTGCTGGAATGTTTGTGATATCGAACCGGATGCAACATGCAAATATACCTGTCCATGGCCATACAAATCAGGATCACGGCTGATTGTTGACTTATCGCTCCTCGAAGTAGAGCCTGAAAAACCAGGAAAATATGAAAATTTCCCATTTTAAACCGCAATTTTACGTTGATACACAACACTAATTAACTGCACCCTTGATAATTAATTAAGTCTTCCTCTAGTCAGATTATACACAACTATAAAACTCGTCTCAGATGGATGATTAATCGCACAACTATGTATAGAGATAATCGAAATGATAAATAATCTTTTAATGAAATATGTTGAGGCTTTACAATAATTCGGGGAAAAATCGCTTATTTATCACTAGATTCATTAATGTACAACCCTTTAGTAAGTTTGATCAAAACTGTATTTGATTAATTATCCGTCCAAAGGTTTATCATAAACAGATCATCATTAATTTCAGTTTGGGTTAGGTAAACGTTCCGACATAAAAAATAATAATCAAAAACAAACCACCGTATCCATCAATTTGAATATAAGCGAAAAACAAATTGTTAATGTCGTTATTTCGGGCAGTTTATGGAAATTTATCGTTGCTAGAATGCGGTCTTGCATATCGAATGAAATCAACTTTCGGGGACAAGCATTGGGGCTTTCAGGGTCGCCAACAGACTCGGATCATTTATTAGCGGGCCTTGATTCGAATTTCGGACTAAACTTGGCACATTGAACAATCGTCAAATCTTCGGAATTTACGTGAATTATCAACGGATTGAAAAGCTCGTCAGTATGTACGTATCAAAGCATGAAGTTTAGTCGATTTGTTACAGTTGGATGCACCTTCATATATCATTCATGCTTCATAAAAGATATATGGAGCTTTGTACGTCGAAATCGGTGCATCTCTTTCATTGTTCCAACGGCTATAAGTTACAGTAATTTTTTCTTGTTCACGTGGCATAATGATTTGGTTAGAATTCGCTCGGATTTGGACTGAATCGAGAAGTTTCGATAGAAATT
>JAZBGZ010000845.1:0-22419 GCA_037414795.1 Stenodera caucasica | reverse complement strand
GTAACTTAACATTGATACTGAAAGAAATTCACGGATCACTTTCGTTTCTATACGTCGTACATATTCTATACGTTGTAATAATGATGATGGAGATCGTCTTTCTTTTATTATAGAATTTAATATTTCATATGTACGAGCGAGAGAGTCATTTATCTAAACAACATGTGTGTTATGTTGCTCTTTGAAAAGAACCTCTCAAGAGATGTCCATTTCTCTTGTTAGTGAAGAGTAGGTCAAGAGATATCGAATTCATAGGACACATTCATGAATTATTTAGGAGATCTATGATAACATGTGCGAATATTGATCCAATTTCCCCATGAATTTACATTTTTGATCAACTTTCACGTTAATTCTCGTAATAATTCAAAATTTCTTAATTAAAAAATGAATGAAAGTTATTTATTTTTGTTTTAAAAAAACTCATTTTCTATCACTATAATTTCGATTTGTTTTTGTTTATCGTGAATTACATATGAAAGTGAATTTTTTGTTGTGATTATGATTACAATCATCGAGATCCATTATGGATTGTTACACTTTCCCGGATTGATGCGCCGCCATTGTTTCTCAATTGTATGATAATTATTTTATAATCCGTTTCAAAGAAAAATGGCGTTTCGAATATTATGATTTTCTTATGATTTACAACTAGTGAAAATTTATTCAATTTTCAGAGAAACTCGCTGTTTACAACTTATTCTAGTTGATGGAATAAGGGAAATTTTCAAAATTGGGTGAGCGATAATGAAGTTATTTATAATTTCCTCTTCAACTGTCGAGATATAAGTGAAATTTAATTAATTTTATTATCGTCGAAATAAAATCCGAGATTTTTCTGCTCAAGGACTCTTGAAAGGATGCGTAACTAAATATGCATCAAGAGGGTTGGGACTCGAAATCAAGAGGTAGCTCTGATATATTGAATTGGCTTCAATTTTAAAATCCACATTGTAAGCCATCTAAACGAAAAGTGGTATAAATTTCGTTTAATTACCCCAACTGATTGTGGTAGAAATTATCACTTATCAATCGTATTCTAAGGAAATCAAAATTCTGATCTCGATCTTGAGGAATCTCAATCTAGATCCTAGATCGAGGTCAAGATGAGTTTAACAGAATATTTCAGAATGGTTGTCTGAAAGTTTGAAATCTGGCCAGAATAGTTTCTCTATGTGTGAATTACGTGTTGCCTATAACAAAGTCGAATTGAGTCGATTTTCAGCTAATTTATCAACATTTTCGTTGATCGTGCTGCTGAAATTTCATTATTTCAACGTAATAACAGAATAATAGCCCGCCAATCAAAACCTGAAATTATCAGAGTTCCTCATTATTTATCTTCTGAGACCTTAAATTTCACGATATCCAATCGATAGATCCAGAGAATATTTTTTTGAATTCGGAATTGTCGAATACAAGAAATACCTTGTTCTTAATGAAAATTTTTAGCTTTTCTCACGTAAAGTGACTGACGATATCACTGAATCAGAATTTTTCTCTTTTGATGTGAAATCAACCGGATAAATGTTACATTTTCATAAGAATTTTCCAAACTGGACTCAAAGAAGAGAAAAATCTCAACAGACTTCGGCCCAATTTCAAATTCTTGTTGTATCTTCAATTCCTGCTATTTTATTCTAATCGAACAATCCTCAAGACAGATCAATTTTGGAAGCCCACTAGATAGGAGATGAGACTTTTGTAGATGGCGCAACTGGCGAGGACTTGAAGCACGATCCACGAGAAATGTCAATTTAAGAAAAATTGATAGAGGGAAAGTATCAAATCATTGTGAATAAATCGACAGTTCTAATAGCAAAACTGAGAAATAATTCCCTTGTAGAATGAGAGAATTCAAAAATTTGGACTTGTCTCCAGAAACCAGAATCTTTCAAACTGGACTCAAAGAAGAGAAAAATCTTAATGGACTTCGGCCCAATTTCAAATTCTTGTTGTATCTTCAATTCCTGCTATTTTATTCCAATCGAGCAATTCTCAAGACAGATCAATTTTGAAAGCCCACTGGATAGGAGATGAAACTTTTGTAGATGGCGCATTTGGCGAGGGCTTGGAGCACGATCCACGAAAAATGTCAATAAAAGAAAATTGATAGAGGGGAATTATCAAATCATTGTGAAAAAATCGACAGTTCTTATGGCAAAACTGAGAAATGATTCCCTTACAGAATGAGAGAATTCAAAAATTTGGACTTATTTCCAGAAACTAGAATTTTTCAAACAGGATTCAAAGAAGAGAAAAATCTTAATATTGAACAATCCTCAAGATAGATCGATTTTGGAAGCCCACTGGATAGGTATGAAACTTTTGTAGATGGCGCAACTAGCGGGAACTTGAAGCACGACCCACGAAAAATGACAATTTAGGGAAAATTGATAGAGGGGAAGTATCAAATCATTGTGAATATATCGACAGTTCTTTCGGCAAAACAGAAATAATTCACCTGTAGAAAAAGAGAATTCAGAAAATTTGGACTTGTCTGCAGAAACCAGAATCTTTCATTCTGGACTCGCAGGAGAGAAAAATCTCAATAGACTTCGGCCCAATTTCAAATTCTTGTTGTATCTCCAATTCCTGCTATTTAATTCCAATCGAGCAATCCCCAAGACAGATCAGTTTTGGACGCCGACTGGATAGGAGGTGAAGCTTTTGTAGATGGCGCACTTGGCGAGGGCTCAGAGCACGATCCACGAAAAATGTCAATTTAAGGAAAATTGATAGAGGGGAAATATCAAATCATTGTGAATAAATCGACAGCTCTAGTGGCAAAACCGAGAAATAATTCTCTTGTAGAATGAGAGAATTCAAAAATTTGGACTCGTCCACCGAAACCAGAATCTTTCAAGCTGGACTCGCAGGAGAGAAAAATTTCAATAGACTTCGGCCCAATTTCAAGTTCTTGTTGTATCTTCAATTCCTGCTATTTGATTCCAATCGAGCAATCCTCATATATAAATTTTGAAAGCCCACTAAAGGAAATGAAACATTTATAGATGGCGCAACTATCGAGAGCTCGAAGCGAATTAAACTCAACAATGAATTAAAATAAATTTATTCAGAAAAATTATTAATCACGCTTGAAAAACACCGTTTTGTTGATACAAATGGGACATTTTTCGCAATTAATCCAAATAATTCGCGAAAATGTCCCCCGATTATTATCGTTTATCATAAGTAAGTCTACTAGATTCGAATAAATACTACTAAAAACTCCCATAAATGACACTTAAATATAGTTGATCAAGTCAAAATTGTGTTGGGAAAAATTTGCAGATAACCCTGAGGATCATCCTAAACGGTAACCGTTAATTATAAATAGATAAATCGACTTAATCCTAATTAAAAAATAAAAAACTCCAATTAAAAATACATGGCAAAAATATCACTTATTTTTCTGTCTTCCCAACCGGCTGTCCATTCTCATCGATTTCCAATGATGGTATCAATGGCGGCATAAATCCATATTCTAGTCGTAGATTCGTGTTGAAATTCGAGCGAGCATTTCGATATTTCGCCGGGTAATCTCTATTCGTTTGATATTTCGGCGGTAAAAGCCCGATATAATCGTCCGGTTTTACCGCATAATACAAATTCTTGCTGCTTTGGCTATTGTGTTGGTCGCAATTATGAACAGGCGGTAAATACCCGTTGTTGAGTTTCGGAGTTTCTTTCGGCGGGAGATAATCTTTCGAGTGAGTTACAGCATATGGAGTCAAATACGTGTAGATGTTCTGTTGTTCTTGTTGTTGTTGTTGATGGTTTTGTTTGAATGTTGTAGAGGTGTATTGTTGTTGAGTAATTGGGAGTTTTACTTGATGAGTTGCATAGGTCAAAATGTACGGTTGCGGAATTGGAACTTTAACTTCAACTGGATAGGGTCGGTCTATATAATGGGGAACGGGTTTTTCGACAATTTTCTCGTAAGTTACCGGTTTTTCGATATAATGATGAACTGGCACTTTCTTCTCAACAATTTTCTCAACCTGTACGGGAACTTTAACTTCAACAGGTACCCTAACCTCAACTGGATACGGCTGTTTAACGATCTTCTCCACAACTCTATCGACCGGATACGGAACCGGATGCGCCACAGGCACTTCAACTGGATAAGGACGGTCCACGTATCGCGTAACTTCAAACGGAACATGCACCGGTTTTTCCACGATTTTCTCAACCGGGTACGGCTGGGGGATGTGGACGGGTTTTTCGACGATTTGCGTTATAGGCACCGGCTTTTCGACAATTCTCTCAACGGGCTTCTCCACAACAACCGGAACCGCAACTTGAACCGGTACGGGTCTTTCGACGATTTTCGTTTGGACTGCCACCTCTCGGTCGACGAAATTCTCGCGAACGTTGATCTCGGGCAATTGCTGGACCTGGAGCTTGTTCTCTTGAACTAGAGGCAAGGCTTCCGGGAATGACAGCACAGTCTTACTTTGAGCCGAATTTTGAGCGGCTCTCTCTTCACTATTGCGGATCTCTTCGAGAACAGTTTCAGTTAAGCCGGCATTCGAGTTTTGGAGATGTTCAAGTTTCCCTAAATATAGCGGTAGGCTTTTTTGGATTTCCACCAGATAATTTTGTTGTTTCCCTTCAACGTTCACCTGTTCTTGTTCGATGTTTTGTAATTGGATGCCGGCAGTGATCGGCGCCAAAAAGCTCGAACTAACAGGGCGCGGAGTCACCAAAACCGGTTCCGTTGTTACTGAAACTGTACTAATCGTAGCTGTCGATGATAACGATTTTTCAGTCGATGAAGCTTTTTCCTGCAAATCCGCCACTATAATCGGCTCCCTAATTAAACTGGCTTCGGTTATTGGAGCAATTGTAGTGCTAGTAATTCCAACCGATCCTTTATTATTGATTTGAACATCATTGATTAAATTTTCAGTTGCTGAAAATTCGATCGATTTAACTGTGGTCGTTTCGATGCCATTATCGAATGCCCCATTTATATTGAGAACATCTTGGCCGGAGACTAGATTTTTGGTAGTTTCGATCAATTTATTTGGCGTTTTGATTTTGATTCTGGCGCCATAACCGCCTGAACTTTGTTCAGTTAGAGCCGACTCATCGTATTCTTGATATTTGTTGGATTTTTGGACCAAATTCTGGTAACTAACAGCTCCATTATCGATTTGTTGGTTTTTATTCTCTATGAAGACTTGAGATTGGGGCACAATTTGTTGTAACGGCTCTTGATTTTCGACTATAATTTGTTGTTGTTGTTGTTGTTGGGGTGGTTCTTGTTGTAGATAAGCCACTTGGGGTTGGTCCTGCTGGACGAAAATCGTCTGAATCGGTTCTTGTTGTTGCAGCAATAATTGTTGTGGTTGTATCAAAATTTGTGGTTGTTGTTGTTGTATTAATATTTGTGGTTGGGGTTGAATTGGGGCCTGTTTCCCTGAACGATTCTCATTGATTTTATTAATCGAATCCGTTACGTGCCGATTTGCCGGAACTGAATTAGGCGCAAACTGGAAATAATCATCGATAAATCAATATTTTAAACTGTTTAGATTCATACTTTATTTGTTGTGAGAGCCTTGACGGCTTCAACCCCTAATAGGAGATGGGCGCGTGATTTGCTGTGAGGGCCGATATTGCTGTATTCGACTAAGGGATGATAGCCCCAATCGTCGGCGTAATATTGGACGCTTTGCTTCGAATCGGAGCCTTGAACGTAATATCTGCAAAATTAATTGGAAACAATTGATGACTCAGCTAATTTTGAATAGTGCCTTTGGCTCGAAAATTCAACAATTGCAAACTGCTTATAAAAGAGTCTTACGTAAATTTTTGATTAATTTCTCTAATTAATTGTAAATTTATTAGAAATCGGGCTAAATCGTTGTTGTCTCAATTTCAGTTCTAACACTCCTATAAATAGATCGATATCTGAGTCAATTTAAATGCTCGATGAAAGTACAGGTGATAAATTTTAACTGAAAGAATTAAGCAATAAATTCGTTGTTTTACAACAATTTAAATATACGATTAGAGTTATTTTGTGACAGGCTCATTAATCATGAGCGAGTTAAAAGTGAGTAGAGTTAGAATTGAGTAGTTTTTTTTTTTTTTGGTTGATTGAAAATTGTTTATTACCTGCCAAGAGCGTAAATTCCTTCTCTTGTTTCTAGTTTACCTTGCCCTTCTCCTTTCGTATCTTCAATATTATAACCGTATTCATATTTGGGAGGATTCTGTAAATCAACAATAATTGTTTCGAAAGGTTCACAATTATAGAGATGGGATGATATATACCTTATCTGGAGCATTTGAGGTTTTCACATAGCCTGGAGGGGCTTCAGCGTTCGCGTACACGAACGCTATCGATATCACGCAAATCACCTGAAAAACACGGAAAATATTTCAGGAGCTCCAGCAAATCTGACTTTAAGCTGAAACTATTTCGATTTGTTATTAATAAACGAGAAAATCGATCAATAGGGACAATAATGCGTTGAAATACGCTCTAATTTTCAACAATCTAGGCCAGTTTAGATCTCGAAACTATTCATAATTGTTCGATTTAAAAATTGATAAAGTCGACGTTGAGGCGTGGGAATTTTGCAGAGCGATAGCAGGAAGTTTCGTTGTTTTTTTTTTTGTTTTTTGTTTTTTTTGATGAATGATCTTGACGAATATTTCCACTGAAGAAAGGCAACCTAGATCGACAATTGAATTTCTATATTAATTAACGATTTGCATACTGAGATTGAGTCTTTCCGGATGCTTCTAGTTATAATTGAGCTGAAATACCGAAAAATAAATAACAAAAAGGCCTAGATCTAGTTTCAATTTATCTAATTAACGGCAGATCACGTTTAATTCGGTTAATTTCGGACAAATTTCAACGTCAACTTTCACATTATTAGATTATGACCATTTCGTTTTTTTGAATCTAAACTGAAGAACGGCCAATTTATGATTAATTCGGGGTCTTCGAAAGTTTTTTCCTCCATTAATCAATTCAGTTGAATGAAATTGAAATATTTATAAACAAATAATCCTAATAGAATAAGTAGGTGAGATTTGTAATTAATTACGATGTGAAATGATCTCGCTTTTTTAGTGAAAACTGTAGAAACTGTTACTATCTCACAGTTGTTTGTTTTTTGTTTTGGTGAATTAATGTCAAAATAGAATATTTTCAATTTCGAAAAGTAATTGAGCAGAAATTCGGAAAATAACTGCACCTACTTATAATGAACTTTCGCTTGACCCTAAAATTTCTCGAAAATCCCAAAAATATTCCCAAATGACTTAAATAACGTGAGCAATTAAATTATTGAATGTCAGAGTGACTTTATGGGACTTGCACCTGTTGATTAATTAAGAAAACAATTTACGCGCGCCTTGTTTTTCGGTAAAATACGGTGGATGTTCTTATCCATTTTAAATGTAAATGGATCTTATATAATTGTAAAATTATATGAAATTTCGGCTAAAACTCGTATCGTGCAATTTTTTTATTTTTTTTCCGATTAAGTAACCGTTTTTAATCAGTCGAATTGCACCTTTGACAACTTGATATTTCGAGTGAAATTCGCCGGTGTTTTTTCGAAGCGAATTGCGGGAAAATTCTGCAATTTCCTCGGAAAATTTGCACAGCACGATTTGCACACAATGTTGAGGACAAGGTGAAGGCTGTTAGAAGTCGCTCACCTGCCTGTTCAACAACATTTCTCCCAAATCCGTTTCACACCGTAAACTATCACTGACTGAAGACTTTGGATTCGGATCTCGTCTATTTAGACTCTCTTCAGTTTAGAAGACTTTCTGCGTTGCTACAACAGCTGACTGTGCACACACGACAACTGATCTCTTTTAGAAATGTATCAGTATTTCATATGATTCCTTACACAAGTCCTTTCACCTGCCCTGCCCATATTCTAAACGGGTAATTGCACGCAACCAGCCGCATTATAAATTTGATAACAGAGCAACATTAACAAGTTTTCCGACATTTATGCTGAACCCCGCTATGAATTGATGGCTATAATTAGAATTTTCCCCAATCGGACAGTACGGTTCGTTTTCGATTTCTTGGACCTTCAACTCGACGTCCTTCGAAAAAGTGAAATGAACTGGAAACTCATCTGGAGATCATCGACACGTGCTAGAATGAAGCCGTGATCGAACCATCGAAGTGATTAGTAGATTGGGAGCCGATCAATAGCTGAGGGCGCCGATCGAAATTTTGATCACAAATCAAACAACAGATTCTTGGGATTTTCTTAGGAAATTCGACAACTTTCTCTGCCACTCCAATTAGGTATCGAATTCCAACAATTTTCCGCTACAACAACGGTAGAAAGCATTGCTCATCGTAATTATCTCGAGATTAGGGGAATTAGTTTTGATGGTCAATTAGGCGCGATTTTCAGCAATAATCACTAATTATGACAATAATAAGAATAATCGATGGCAATCAATTAAATTTTTATGGTCAATATTTTAATATAATTGATATTACAAGAGAGTTGTTGTGTAATCGGAATAATAATGGATGGGGTCTGTCTCAGAATAGTTCCTGATCGCTCTATATTTTTTTTTTCCGAATAGATCAATCGAAATCCTGCAACGAATCGAATGTCTACTTTCTCTATTCACTTGTCCTGCTATTATAATTCACTATCGCGATTATCGCAATTAAAAAAAATAATTGATATAAGTTGAAAAGTGAGTCTCGCCAAAACTAGATTCAATTGCCACATATATATCTATCATAGATCATAGACGGCCATTTATTGGATTTATCGTAATCTTGATCTCGATCTATGCGAATTCCACAAAATTAGTCACAATGGAAAATTGTTAGTTTGATCTATGAAGCGGTTGACTTTTCTAGATTTGTTTATTTTAGAAATTTAATTAAATGTCGAAATATTGTAAGTGGATTTGGGTTAAAACTCAATTTAATTTCTTCGATATTACAATTTATAATCACGACTATATCTCGATATGTGACAGCATCAATTACTAATAGTTGTATAATTCTATTAATTTATGCGTTTTGAGACATTTAAATAAGACGCTATCTTGACTTGACCAGTTGAGTAAATAAATAATCAACTTTCCTTCGACATTCGTCTATTATTTAACGAAACAAACAAAAAAATGCTCCATTTCGATCGGATATCAAACCATTTTGATAGTGAAAGTAGAATAATTTTATGATAATCTCAATTAATTATCAATTAAATAAATAAAAGGCTCTCACTCTACACATTGTTTTGTGATAGAAACAATAGCAGCTCCATTCTATTCGACTCTTTTAATTGAGCACAGAAAATTGTCCCATCTCTTCATCGAACACAATGGATCTTGTCTTTTTCAGTGAAATAATTTATAGTTGATTCCGATCTTGGTCGAAAAATCCATTTGACAAACACCATCAAAACAACGCTCAAAAAGAAAGTGTTTTCGATTTTGGATTTGTTTTCGAATCGTCCATTATAAATCAATATTCCTCTATTTGAAAGTAAAATGTAAACACGATGATTCTGGACCAATAAATGATGACATATCGAGGTCTCGCTGCACTCAACTAGTATTTTTGAGTTTTGGAAGAAAGTATCTTAGAGAGGTCAATCTCGATACGGTAGTCGAGGCTATTTTGTTTTGATGAGTTAGGTGCAGCTATTTTGATTTTATAGACCAATGAAAGTCTTGAAGGTCTCTGTAATTTTGAAAGTGAAACTAATTAAAACCGACAAAAAAAAAATAATTGTAATTGAACCATTGGTCCAGTTCTCGATAATTCAATTGAGAGATTGTATTAGAAGTGTTCCAGATTTAGACCCATCCACGCTTTTTACTCATTTATTTATTGATTCAGTTATTATTTATTTATAAACACGTTGTTATGTATTCGGACAGAACTTCCTGAAATCGAAGTTTTGAAACAGCAATCAGATATATTCGATTTTTTTCTAATCTAAATAGGAGAACTAGTTTCAATTAAGCTCAATTGAAATTTATCGAAATTATTATCGATATTATATTGGACATGTTATAATAGGTTTTATTTTAATACAACTTTCGCGAAGTAGGTGTTTTCTTTTTGCCGGAAGCTCGATAGAATAACGAAAACGCCAACTCCAACAACACGAAATAGATCCAATTCGCTCCGGGGTCAAAATAACAAAAAAAAATAATAATAACGTAATAATAATTATAACAATAATAAAAATAAATGTGAAGAGGAGAAGGCTTTAATAATAACCTCCATCATATTATCATAGTATAATTATTATCATTTTATTATTATTATTCTTATTATTATTTTGGATGTCTGTAATTATTCGACGAGATTTAGTCTAGTTTTCTTAATTGATGTTCCCAATGTCTGTTATTTATTTGATAACTGATAAAGAAAGCTGGCCCACCTATAAAATATTCCTATAATTTCCATAAATATAAATATTCCGATTAAAATGGAATGTTTCGCTAGCCGATTCGGAAATTATGAATTGATTGATTGGGAAAAATTAAAAGAAAATGTCGTTATCAGTTGAGATTTCTGTTGCAATCAATTATAGAGCTGTCATTGGAAAATCTCATGTCACGTTCAATCAGAATTTGGAACAAAATTGAAATGACTTAGGCTTCGATTTATTTGAAAATTATAATTTGTTGGAAAAATTTTCCTTGTTGAGATACATTTTTACTGAAATGAGACTGAGAATAATTCGAATTCGATCTAAATGGGGAAATTCTGAAGGTATTATTATTTATTACTTTATAAGGGAAAGGTGCTTTTTAAGTCCCAATTGAAATGACTCATGATAAAATAGAAAAGTTGTTTAGAGACTTTCTAATTTTGCCGAAAGCTTTGAATTTCGAGAAAAATTCATATACTGTGGAAAATCATCGCAACTCATTATTGAGTTATAATTCGTGATTATTTCGAGAGAACAGTGATTGAAAGAAATGTGGCATTTTTTGGGACAATCATCAGTTTTATCATCCCCAAGACAAAGGAAAATTCAAATGAAAATGATCATGCACAAGTGAAAACTGCTTTTGTAATCTACTTAAAAAAAGTAATGATGAAAATAATTGAATGATAATTAATAAGTTCGAAAACTTGGCAAAAATTTAAAAATTCCAAGTAATTTTCCCAGATTATTTTTGAATTATGATATGTTAAGTGAAGAATTCACAAAATCACAATAAAATCTGTCAAAGTCTGGATTCGACTAATTAGAGGGAAATTCGAAAATAAAATTCTCTATTGTAATGGTGAAAATATGTAATTAGACAATTAATTACATCCATCTTTTTTTTGCAGAATTCATTTTTATTCAATTGTTTTCATTCTCAAAACTTGCTAAATATATTTACAAATGATAAAGGATTGATTTTGCTCAACACTTTCCAAAATAGTGATCTAAGTATTAATGCAACTCACTAATCTTATAAATGTTAAATTAGTTGCCTAAGTTGAAACAAGTGCTACATAAGAATTCTCTTTTACTAAGCAACTAATTAAAGGGGAAAATGTACTCAAAAACTCGCGACCATCTAAACCGATTACTTCGCCAACTCTTAATCAGACAATTTAGAGTTCTGAATTCACTAAAGCTGTAAGAGAATTAAAGTTTATAGAGTCCAGTTGGATAAAAATCTCGATCTTGATCTAATTTGATCAAGTGGACTAAAATCAATTAATTATTTACTTAATTGATTGATAAGTGATAAGTTCGAAACGCGAGTCCAGATCGGTATTGGGATTGAGATTGCATTGAATTGATTTCTCGTAACTTTTCAATTCAAATAAACTTTGATGAGTTTTCTGGAAGTTCTAATTGAATCGTCAGAAGCAGACAATGCGGCCTTAATGGCAAAAAATATTGATTTCCCCAGTCCTTCTTGATCAATTCAATTTGTTCCCCACAATAAAATGACAACAGCTTTGTTCTCGAGATGAGAGGTTCGTGGAAAAAAAATTAAATTTTCTCCAAAGCTCTGGCGGAGGTCGTTTGCAATATTCATTTCAATTATTGCAAGTTCTCCGCCCATTTTGTTATTTCTGGAGTTATTTGAAGTATTGTCAAACATTAAAAAAATTGATTTGTTTTTCGTGTGTGTTTTAAAAATTTCAACAGACAAAATGAAACTATTTTTGAGTCAAAATAGAAATTTAATATTTGTTTCTACGCCACTGATGCTTCTAGAGCTCATCGAAAACCTAAAACATTAATGAGAGGAAACTTAATTTCAGGAAAATATCCTGACAGCGCTTTCGAGATTTTTGAGGAGACTTAAATTTTTTTCCTTGACTTAAGCCAAAGAATCATACTTCAAATCTTGCGGAATCGTTTGAGAACACTCTATACAGGCTGTCCGCTGTACGACAGCTGATCTTAATAGTTGGATTGTTCATGAGACGATCGACTTGAAATTTTCAGACATCAAATCGGAATATTCAAGCTATATTTTAGACCTATAAAGCTTCCTATCTCTGGACCGGAAGTTCCGGAAATTGATAGCAACTCTTCAATTCATTTCTACTGATTCATGTTGAGACAAAAAAATTACGTATTAATTTCAAATTTTTGTCCATAAAGTTGATCAAATATTTTGCACTAGAAAAAAACAGCGTGAGCTTTGCTTGGACTCACACTTATTGTTACTATGGTAACAATTATGGTATTAATTAATATCACTTGATCAAGGTCATTGTAAATTGACGTTTGCTTAAATTAACACAAAATAGGTTGCTATAGTAACAGAAATTTTAACACATACATCGAGTACTTGATGACAGTTGATTACTTAAATGATTCATACAAGACCTACTCCGATTTTTCTCTGATACGAAACGTATTTTATCAAATGTTTTGGGACGAAAATGGACGAACTTAGAAAAAAGAACACATGCGCACGCTTGAAGTGAAACTTCTTTTGTCTCAATCAACCATGTAAATTAAAATAATTAAACTGATAAGCATAAATGCGGAAGACTTCTTCGCTAGCCGTCATTTTTCTTTGTTTATTGCCACATGTATTTATCTCATATAATATTGTATATTGTACTATTAAAAATGATGGCTAGGGAAAAAGTATTATGTTCCTTAGTGGCGGCAAGAAACAAAAATGATGGCTAGCGAAAAAGTATCGTATTCCTCAGCGACGGGAGTAAATAGTGTTTCATGATTGATTTCCGTCAAGGTCATTCAAATTAACTGCTCTTGCTATAAAAGTTTAGCTTCAAAAACGAAAAATATCGATATTTTTGAAAGCTCTCTATTTCTATTGAGATGTCCAATTTCTACGATATAAATTGTAACTTTCTGTGTTTCATCATTTTATCAATTTGAGAATTATCCAGGTGCATTGGAACACTTCGAAGAAATCGTTTGATTTTCTTGTCCAATTTATGAAATAAATCCGAAAGATGGAATTTTTCTAATGATTATTCAATAATTTCAGAGAAATCTACAAAAGTTTATTAATATAATTATAGCAAAATTCCACATTTAACTATTTAATATATCTGATGATAGAAATTTGAAATAATTCGTAAAAATAATTATATAGTATTACAATAAAATTTCAGCACGTAGAAAAACATTTCCTGTTTTACATCTAAATCTTAATTATTCCTTCTACACTCCATCTACATTTTCAATAGAATGGAAACATCTTAATTATAATTCGAAAACTTAAATATGTGCAATGTGCTACATGAAATGAACAACAATTAAACATTAATTACGTACATAGTATTTGGAAATAGTTTGAGTTTCTCAGCTATATAATTTGCAATGTTCTGTTTATTACAACATTGATGGCTTTGAGAATATTCCAAAAACTAATGTAGCGATTGTGTTTATGATTGAAAAGATAAAAAGCGCTTTTATATTGCTATTTTATTCGATAATAATCGAAACGAAACAACAAAACCGAAATTATCAAATTCCCAACAATACCTAACAAAAGAATTAATTATATCAAATCCCACCAACACTATCGAAATTAACGTTGTTAATTCATCAAATCGTGATATTTTTGTCATCATCATAATAACAATAATTCACTCGAATTGACAGCCAATTAAATCAGGGCGAAATTAAATGATTTGTGTCGGATTTACTAATTAATTAATTAGTTGATTTTGTGATGAAATATCATTAATAAACATATTCTATTCATGTTCAACATGAGGAGAACAATTTTGCATTCCCACATCAATTTTGCAATTTCCTAGACGAAATAATAATAAAAATTATTATTCAAAATTCTAATCGTAAATCTACAAGCTTGTCGACGTTGTAATAACGTGATATAATCTAATTCGCTAAATTGATAAATAACAATGGCGATATTTATTCGATTCTCCGAACAAAGTAGGCTTTGATTTGCATATATTTAAAAAATATATAAAGATTTTTGGGAAATATTGAGAATTATCGATTTTGGAATATCAAGGCTGCAATTATAATCTATAGCCCTAATTTGGGCCTTTATTAATTCCCAATCACGAAACTCGAATAGCCGAATTGCAATAAAAATCGAGGGCGAATTTTGTAATCATCGATAATCAATATTTATAATTTATAATTGGAGCACTAATTCAAGGTTTATTTGCCGAGATTAGATTTATCGATTTTACCAACATATTAAGAAAATTGCCAAATTTGCGCTCGAGACAAAGCTTGTTGAAGGTGTAATGATTAATTTAAGGCGGTATTGCTGCACGATTTTTTTCTTAACCATCTTGCACAACGATGGTCTTCATGGGGCCAAACAACGAAAATATACACGGATATACGTCGTTTTTTTTTTGAATAAATCTAGCGAATTTATCGCTAAGTAGGGATAGGAAACTAATCATGATTTGACGTGGGAGTAACTAGAGTAAAAGTCTTACTCCATATAGATAAACACAATAGATTATTACATTGTGGAGAACTGTATATAAACCAAATTAAATTCGTGGAATTTCAGTAGAGCATCTTTGGCCGCCGAAAACTCGGCTAATCCCAAATCAACCGCAATTTAGTGCTAGTTTAGTGAATTTCAGCGATGAATATGGTGATTTCGACGAGTTCTTCAAAACGGTTAACAATTCTGATTGTGATCGTCATCGGTATGGTGAGCAGCGAGCCGCCGAGCACCAGTTACGGCACACCGATATCACCGCCGATTAGCAGTTACGGCACGCCGAATTATCACGCCGGTGATGATCACGGCCATTACGATCACGGCGAGGTGAGTGATATTTGCAGAATTTTCCCCCAAAAACCACGAACGTGACCGACAATTGTCTTGAGCAAGTCACGAAATTCTAACAAATATAATTTGTGATCGGTGATTATGTAATTTTGATTGTTGTTGTTGAATTTCCAGCCTAAAGCTTACGAGTTCGGCTATCAAGTCAAAGACGATTACACCGGCAATAATTACAATCGTAAAGAGACCAGCGATGGGAATCAAGTGAAGGGTGAATACAGGGTGTTATTGCCCGATGGACGTACCCAAATCGTCACCTACTATGCTGACTGGCAATCAGGATTCCATGCTGATGTCCGTTATGAAGGCACCGCTCATTATCCAGATCAATACAACAATAACAACAATTATTACAACAATGACGGCTACAATAACGGACCCTCTCAACAATACGGACCACCGATCGGCTATAACAACAACAATAACGGACTTAATTACAATAATAATTATAATAGATACAATGGTGGGGGTGTACCGATCAATAGTGGAAATAATTACAATTATAACGCGAAGAATGGCTACGATTCGTTTTCTGGAAATTTCGGGAATAAAGCCCGGCCCAGTTACGAGTATGGAGCACCTTAAACCCGACTTAATTCACCACTACAATTCTGTATTATACACGGATTTTTGTACATAATTTCAGCGAAACAAGCCAGTATTATATTTTACATGTCTTTTTTGTAATAAAATTTTCTAATAGAACCAAATTGACTTTTTCTCTAATCATCGACTTCCGTCAGTTTTTTGAAATATTGCAATATTTCGAATTATAATTATGGTTGTGTAATCGTTAGATTTTCCCAGATTTTTTTGATAAATAAACAAGACAATGATGTTATTATGTTGGCAAAATGCTCAAAATTTGCAGCCTAATTTCACTTTCTAATTTTCGAGACAGTTCTCCTAATAAAACAATTCTAACTAGCGTAATCAACAAAAAAAAAATGGTTATTGTTATAATTCGCAAACAAAGCGGCCTTTATCGATTATTCGAATGAAAGTAAACGGTAATACAGCTCCGGATTGGAGAGGATTTCCATTAAATTTCACCTGACACGGTGAAAAGTGATCCGAATTTCACAATATCGCCTAGTTATCTTCATCAAAATTCTAATTAGTTGAAATAACAAGTAACGTTGATTATAGATCGAGATCGAGATAATTTCTTGTTTGATTGAAGTCGAATTGATGAGTCGACAAATTTTGAAAATTCAACAATGACGGGTCAATAGTAGGAATAAATTAATTATACTTAAATCAGATTGAGTTAATCCAATAAGAATGAGTTGCAACTTAAAGTTTATATTATAGTAGAATGATACAAAAATAATGCTCGTTTTACAAATTTATCAATATATTACAATATCGTACAGTATCGAATAATAAATATACACAACTCGAAATGTAGAAGATAATGGTGATATTTATAGAACTATGCAACCGGAAATATTGAATATTTACTATAAGGGAACAATTCTGTTTTTATTATTATTATTATTATTTTTGAAATGAAATAAATACTTAATTGCTAATCAAATAAAAATCGAAACTATATTGGCAGTTGAATTACAGGTTCAATTGAATATTTAATATTTGTAGCCACCATCCGGTGTATATTCTTGTGAAATTCCATTCGACGGTTTGCTTGGATATCCAATTTGATTGGGTCCGCTCGGATACGATGGCTTACTAGGTCCACTAGGATACGACGGCGAGCCTGGACGACTGGGTCCGGAAGGATACGAGGGTCCACTCGGGTACGATGGTCGACTAGGTCCTGAAGGGTAAGAGGGTCCACTCGGATACGATGGTCGACTAGGTCCTGAAGGGTAAGAGGGACTCGGATATGATGGAGAGCCTGGACGGCTGGGTCCTGAAGGGTAAGAAGGACCGCTCGGTCCGCTTGGGTATGATGGAGCGCCGGGAGATTGCGTGGGTCGATTGTAATTTGGTCGTGGATATTTGGAATAGTCCGGGTTTCCTTGGTAACTTATTTGAGCATGGAAGCCAGTCGCCCAATCGGCTGTATATTTAACGACTTGGGTCCGGCCATCTGGGAGTTGTACACGATATTCACCTTTTGTTATATCACCATCACTAACAGCATTATGGGAATAATCATTTCCATAAGCATCGTCTTTGACTGCATAAGTAAAATCGAAAGGCATTCCAGGTTCGTGATGATGATGATCGTGATGATCATGATGCTCATGCTGAAATTTCATATCACCATTAAAATCGATCATAATAAAATAGGTTTGTGATTATCTCACGTTATCACTACCGTCTCCAGAAGGTCCAGTAGGAGTTGGTCTAGTTGGTTGTGGACCAGGTGCTGGTCTATAAGGCGGTGGAGTTGGCGGTCCGTACGTTGGTCTTGGTGGTTGCGGGCTAGGACCAGGTCTATAAGATGGTGGCGTTGGTCTGGGCGGCTGTGGACTAGGTGCCGGTCTGAAAGGTGGCGGAGTCGGAGGTCCATACGTTGGTCTTGGTGGCTGTGGACTAGGAGCAGGTCTATAAGGTGGTGGCGTTGGTGGACCATGAGTGGGTCTCGGCGGCTGTGGACTAGGAGCTGGTCTATAAGGTGGTGGGGTTGGTGGACCGTACGTTGGTCTCGGCGGCTGTGGACTAGGTGCCGGTCTAAATGGTGGTGGCGTTGGTGCCGGTCTGAAAGGTGGCGGAGTCGGCCTTGGCGGTAGATATCCGGGACCTGTAGGTCGATTTGGTGGTGATGTCGGCTGATATGGTGGAAAACTAGGAGTTGGAGGTTTATAAGGCGGTGGAGTAGGTCTCGGAGGTTGGTACGGCGGTGGTGTTGGTTGAGGTGGCTGATAAGGAGGACTTGGTGGCCGATAAGGCGGTGGAGTAGGTCTTGGCGGTTGATACGGTGGGGATGGAGGACTTGGCGGTTTGTAAGGTGGCGGTGTAGGTCTGGGAGGCTGGTACGGTGGTGATGGAGGACTTGGTGGTTTGTAAGGTGGCGGAGTAGGTCTGGGAGGCTGATACGGCGGTGGTGTCGGTTGAGGTGGCTGATAAGGAGGGGATGGAGGACTGGGCGGCCGGTATGGTGGTGGACTCGGAGGTTGAATCGGCGGTCTTATAGGTGGTTGTGGTGGTGGGAATGGCACCGGTGGTTTATCGTAACGATACCCATCTTTAGGTGGTAAATAAGCATTTTCTCCTGGAGCGATCGCAGCTAATGTTGTCGCTATTAAACAACAAAATGCTACGCTAACCTAAAAAAATATAATAATAAATCAGCAAATAAGTAAAACAACATTAAAATTATACAACATACAAACTAAAGGTCATTATCAAAGACTATACTAGAGCTATTATTATTTTTTTAATTATGAACAATTTACAGAACAACACGAAGGTGTGGCGATTGATATTTTTACAGGCTTTCTTCTTCAAAATGAAAGTACGTTCCACAACTAACAATTCAAGGATAAATATTTGTAACTATGCACTCATCAAAGGAGCATCCTAGTAAAGGTTATTATTAAAAAAAACGACCGAGAATGCGAGATTTATGTTATTTTTCATGATCCATTTCGCAATACATCATCAATAAAAATCACAATTGTAACAACAAAATCCATCAAAATTTATTTCATTACAAATTTCAATTGAGATGAATTCTTGCATAACAGTTGGGAAGGTTAACTCTAATTACGATTTAATTGTTTCTGAAATTAATCAAGGCTCCACCAAGTGAATATCACGTGAGAACGTGTCAAATTACTTGATTACAAACATTTATCGTACCCACATTACTATACATTGCCTAATCTGTTAGGCCATTGTAGAAAATGGCGAGGAAATGGATGTATCATTAAATTCTCATCAATTTCATTCGGTAATAACGGGAGGCTTCCATTCTTCATTCGAGTTATGAAGAATACTCTTCGATGTTGTCTCTTCAAATTAAGTTTTTATGTTGATTGGTTTCTTAATTGAAGCCAACAAGCACATATAACATCCCTTCAAATAGCTGTAGTTATAAAGTAGCAATTGTTGCGCAATAAGTCCAATTAGAAAAAAATGTCTTCATTAAAATAACAATCCATATTCAATGGAATGATGCAAGATAAACAACGCTAATAGAAGCCCTAATTTACGTGCATTAACTACTTACAAGTTTTTCCTTGTAATAATACTTTGAAGCTTTAGAATTCTTTGTGTGAACTCGTGAGATTGTTGGGAAAGCACAATCGTCACATCTAAATGTTACACGAACAAATTAATCAATAGATTGAACAGCCATTCACCATTTTTTTCTGAAGAAATATCGCTCATTATTCCAATCAAATTCAATAATAATAATAGTAAGCAATTTTTTTTGTCTAGTCGGATAAATGAAATTATTAAATGCCATTTAGAAAATTAATAATATTTCATTAAAATGATGGAAATTGGTTTATTAACAATGCACCAAGAAAACCGCATTCGTAATTAAGGTTAATTTATCAGAAATTTATTTTGTAAGAAATGATGACATGTAACTAAAATTATTGATAAATCCGTGATAAGTTAAGATAATTTCGAATCGACGAATTCACATTCAAGTTCTTCTAATTTTCTAGTGTTGCATTAGAATAACGCATAATTATTTTGAAATATTTCTGGAATTTATGCAATTAATTATTCGACAAATTACCAATTCATTGACCTGGAAAATCGTATGATTGTTGCCATTATTTGTTCTGTCGATAAAGATCATTGAGATGTTTCACAAGCGAATAATGGAGTAGATTTTCTGCAAATTCATCAATAACGAGTCTAGAAGATGATAAATCCATCAATTGTTAATAGGTATTAATTAATAAAATAAATGGCTATTCGCTTTATTTATTTATCTAATAGTGCTAATATCAGTCGATATTGTTGATAATAGTTTATTATTAACCCCAATCCGTACTCGTACATATTGTATGTATTGTTTTTAGTTGTTAATAAAGTTCAATAAGAGAATATTGCATGTTATAACCGGATGCTAAGTTTGAATAGTCGTGATCGGCGTCTTACACATAGGTTAAGGCTGTTATGCGCTCTAGTCCACAATGGACGGAAGGATGCTGTATAGAACCATCTATTGACCGTATTACACAATTACAATTACATAACGTTACGATGATATTTCATTGAAAATGAAATTTGTGAAAAAGTTTCCATCTTGCGCGCCCGTTGAAGTCTCCAATTAGATACCTATAAAGACCGCTCTAATAACATAATCGAATTATTATATCGCATTTATGAAACTCTAATGACCTGAATTGAGTGAGAATTATGTGAAATAACATAATTATAATATAATATAATGAAAATTTCGCACGGTATTAGATCATAATAAAAGTGCAAGCCTTAAAAGTTGAAATATGTAAATATTTTAATCACTCCTTAATATTCATAAATTCAAATAGAAATATAAACAATCCTTCTAAAATAGCGACAATCGCCTACGATCACAAAAACTATTTTAACATCCACCCACAATTCAGTGATCGGCAAATAGTCCAACTATAGACAAATTTCCAAAATTGAACAATTCGAATTTCTCTATTATGACTCTATTCAACAATACAGTCATAAATTAAATAGCTGGATTTCAGTGCTTTCGAGAATTATAAAATAAAATTTACAAATAATTATCTATTTGGTTTTCTTCAATTTTGTAATGTAGCCCATGGTCACAATGTCATTACAATGATCATATTTATCTCGACATTTTAATAACAATACCAATTTTGATAGAAAATCGAGTCTTCTATCAATTAAGTAATTAAACGACCGGCTAATTAGGCGCCACTTAAAAGCGATTTGGCTGTCTCCCATTCTGACTGGTAGAAATTCACACGGAGATTTATTAACTTTAGAATTAGGCTAATTTGAGCTTCTCCAATTGTTCCAAAATCGTTGACATTTAATCAAAATGCAATTTACTTTATTTAATTCAATTAAATGTCAAATGGTTTCGGCAATTTATGCGGGGAGCTTTTTCGGTAATTTCAGGACATTCTTACCTGAAATGTCATGTTTCACGTGCACCACTAATTTCTATCATACATCAACAATATTCGAGTTGCACTATAAAATAAATTCGACGAATTTACTTGAACCCTTAAATGATGACACTGTAAACAAAGTGATGGGATATTTCTATTATAGCTCTTCTTTTATACTAAGCCATCTAGTGGGAGATGTTATTATAGAGGGGGTTCATCTTTACAATTACATTTTAACATAATACATATATATATGTGTAATAGTGTAACATCTATTTGGAAAATTTGCATTGGAAAAAAATTGTATCTTTGTCCTCGTCATAAATTCAGCAGAACAACAACTTAATATTCCTCCAATTACTTATGATTCTTGTTTCAGAAGAAGGGAAAGGCACACAACGACCTTAAAGTAAGTAGTAATTGGCTCCTACATCGATTAGATGGTTTTTTATGGGAATTGAAAAACGTATCTATTATGATTTGTGATTAGTCGATTGATAATGGATCGCTAGCGAAATTTCCATTTTGCTCTAAGATTTGTCGTTTTTGATTGCTAAATGTCCCGATATGGAAGAAAATCGAAAGTCCTCCGCCCCAAAATCCTGACATTATCGCTGAAATGTGCCAATTCGCTCACAATATAAGGAAATATGAGTCTGGTTATCTTTATTTGGAATTATCGAATTTCAACAGTCTCACTATATTTGAAGAAGAAGATATGGCAAAATTCTGAAAAAAATCGTTTTTCAGGTCTCAATAATGACACCAAGAGAATCTCTGAATCTCCTGAAACTACCAAAATTCCATTATTTTCAGTGATTCAAATGAATTCGAAAGTGACATTTTAGAATAAACGATCTCTTTCAAGATAACAATAGACTAGTAACTCATAATTTTCCACATATCATCGATTTTTTCTGAAATATTTCACTACAACTCAATGTAACTGTAATAAGACGTATTTATTATGGTGAGAAACGCGAATAAACCAGATTTTGTGTCTATTGTTGTTTTTTAAATTTATGCCATATAGCGAAACTTGATCCTTGGATAATTTTGTAACGACATTTTCTGAAATCTAATTAGCGAAACGGTCTCATAAACGTCATCGATTGAAATCGAGGCAAATTGTTTCAGT
>JAZBGZ010000842.1:17715-27929 GCA_037414795.1 Stenodera caucasica | reverse complement strand
AGATTTAATAGTGTAAATTATGCATATACCATCAATCTATGAAATTCCTAATTTCTTTGTTATTAAATAAATTTACAAAGGACCTGTTGCTTTTGTACAAAGAACCTCAATTGTGCTTTGTGTAATTTTGTAGATTTCCTTACCTTCGAAATTTTCACAATGCCGAAAGACAAAGACGTGAAAAGTAGAAAACAATTTCTTTATTTTTCAAAAACATTTATAATACTTATGTTTCCAATAATAAATAAAAATATATTATAAAATTGATTTCGTAAAATGGACAAAAATCAAGCTACCTGTACAAATCAAAAATAACAAACTATGTAATACGAAAACAATAGAGCATTTTTGGTTAGCAGTATTATGTTCTGGAACACAAATTCATGTTATAATAAGTATCATAATAGTTTTGAACGAACAGCATTGAATTTAACACAATTATTATCCAGCGAGTTATGACAAGTCTGTAGACAACAACATATATTGGACATTAAATTAGTACATTTTGTGTATTGAATAATAACTCGGAAATGTAATTTTTCTTAACAACAGCACACAAAATATACTACACTGGCAGGCGGAGTAAAAATATATATCATATCTTTATATATCTTTTAAAAATTCTCATACATTTGATGATAATAATAATATAATAATATCAATAATAGTAATAATAATCATCATGATAATAAAAAGTAAAAAATTTGGTGATGTGGTAGTGGTAGTTGTGGTAAGAATTTTGCAAGGTACATAGCGGATAAGGTTTCGCTTTACTATCCCGATAAACATAGATCAGTCACAATGATATTATTATTATTTTTTTTTTTATATAATAATTATTAAGTAAAGCAACACAACATACATTATCAATCATTTTCTTTGATCGCCTATCTAAGATAAATTCGTTCTTTTTTTAATTTATTAAAATTATTCAAAAGGTAATAACTGGACTATATTTACAAAAAATCCTCTTGATACGCCCCTAGAACGGCTTTCTTCAAAAATTCCCGATCAAGCTCTACAATTCCACCCAATTATTAATTATTATCTTTTAATTATTTTGAATTCAATTTAATTTCAATTAAATAATCTAATAGTGTTATTTTATGCGAAGTATTTACACATTTTTTTTCATTTTAATTTTCTTTTGGTTTTTTTTTTCTCAATTTTTGGTTAGATGCAAATTAATCGACCCGACAATCAGTCAAATTGTTTGAAAAGTAGAAAAAAATTGTTTGTCGAATAATTGTTGAATAATTTGCACCAACAAAATCACATACATGTAGGTAACATATTCGTAAATAAATAATATACACTTTTTTTGGCATCTTTGAAGTACATACACAAATAGACTTTGGTATCGATATAAAATGTCTCACATTTTCTCTGTATTTGTTATGGTTTTTTTTTCTCCTATTTAAATTTAATTATTTTAAATGTAAGCTTAATTCTTGGTACATCACACTTATTTAATTGAATATCTTATATTAGTTTTCAAGTCTCTTGATTAATTTGTTTTAACTTCAAATTCATTTTGATATAATTTCATTTGTTTTGTTGTCAATTTCTATCACTAGCATAATTCGCCGTTATTCCACGAGAACCACCAACTATCTAAATTGCATAACGTTTTAATATCCCTTTTCCGTCGTCGTTTCTTTGTTGTGTCAGTTTGTTTTTTGATGAATCGTATATTATAGAGATCTTCAGCCAATTCCGGATATAACAAAACATCATGTATATATTCACCTTCATAATTGGTTACATAACCCGATTTGAGTAGTTCTTCAGTTTCACTAGATGTCCATTCAATACTGCCATAATAGCCGTTCTTCGATGCTTCCTTCTCTTTATGCCATGCTTTACGTATTGCTGATAATTTAGCATGATGCAATAAACGTTGTTTCTCTTTCTCAATAGTTGTACCATAACGTAAATTAACAACAGCATTAGCTCCATGTATTTTAACATCGAAATAATTATTTCCACTGCCATTTTCACGGGCTATTTCATGGAACGTTGTATTCACCTGTCCTTGTAAACGTTTCAACTGTGCTTTATCGTCGTTCGCTTTCCACGTTTCTTCCTTAACGAAATAGAAAGCATCTTGTTGGGCATTATGTACAACAAAAGTGAACGGTAATAGATAAGATCGATTAAATACCGATGTATAAACATCACGATAAATAGCATTAGCTGCTGGTACACTAGAAACAATGGCTTGATTTTGTGATGTTTTCGATAATAGAATGCCTTTTCCAAATGGTGGATCACTAGCAGCCCCAATTTTCTTCGGTATCAGATCCATCACATCGGTTTTCAATGCCGATTTCGATGGTGCTGATAAATCTTTAGCTGTTGTCATACGTCTTGTATTTAAATGTGCCAAAAATCCTGATTGTATATCGGTTGATGGTGAATGTTTCGTCAATTGACTACTGATAGTTTCTTTGGACGGATTCCAGAAAGTTGCAGGTTGTGTAAGTAATGGTGGCATTCTACCACCTGGAAGATCATCGGGGAAGAGTTGTGGGGCGAGATTTTTCAAAATAAAACCGATCTTTGCTAGCCAATCTAGATGATCTAGAGAAATTCATATAATTGGTGTTTTTATTTAAAAAAAAAAAATTAACAATTACCAGTTGGCCGATTCCTATCTACACCCATATTGATCGGATCGTTGCCGTTGAATCGATACAAATGCAGTTGTGTCGGCGTCGCGACGCGCTCCAATACATTCTCCCATAGTGGCGACATCCATTGTCCTATTAACGGATCGTAAACTTTCCCATTCGGCATATGTACCAATGACGTTACCTAAAATTTATGTTTCAATTTGATTTCGCAATAAAATATTTCATTCGATTTACTTACTTGATCTAATAAACCACCACAGAAATCGACAGGCAAATATAGATAAGGATTCGAATCGTAAACAATATGGCCGTATGGTGAACGCATTATTTCCCTTATGCCTTCACCATATTGATTGAATATCATTACTGGTGTGCCACATTGATCTGTAGCTACATAATATTTATGGCGATAAACTTGAGCATAAATTAAATGGCCTCTATCATCATAAACTAGAGACATTAATTTACCATCGCGCGGCGAATAAATCTGACTTACTTCTCTTGGCCGATGTTCATTATTATAGAAGAATTGTGTAACATTACCGAAATTGTCCTTACGTGCTGATAATCTGTAATGATGTAACTTTAGAAAAAAACTTAATTCATCAATTTATATTACCTATCCATGTGGTCGTAAAAGTAACGAACATCAAAACGACCTCGTTTAATGGCTCTCACCAATAAGCCTTTAGCATTATAATGGAATTTCTCTTCACGAGCATTTTGTATAACCAATCCACGACTATCATATTTATATTGTCCTTCACCGAACTTAATAATACGATCCATTGCATTATATTCCATTGGTATCGTATTACCTCTACAAAATTCTCAAATTAAACTAAGATTATGTTATATCTTCTAACTATTATACCTGTAAGTTAATGAGAGCATATTGCCGTTATCATCATAACGAAATCCCCATGGTTCTTGAGCCTCAACTCCCAATAATTGTCCATCGCAATCCCACGTATAATTTTTGACGTTCGTATAGGCATTAACGCCAACATTTCTCGTATAAGTCCGTGTCTGAGAGATTCTCCTGAAAATGAAACCAATTAATTCCACAATTATTTGTTGAATAATATAGAAATTTACCCGTGCATATCGTGACTGAATTCCATGCGAAAAACTTCCATTCCATGTATGGTGAGAGCAACTTGAGTTTCCAGAAATCGTGAATTTATACTGCGTGAAAATAACGCCGTTCCATCATAGACATGAGTCTCGTTGTTTTTAGGTTTGTTGATTTTGAATAAACCAATCATTTCGAGAGCACCAGTTTTTGAATTGTATGCTAAATTATATTGAGGTAGATTTTGTCCACCGATACGTCCTTGTGTTGCTATTAATCGATAATTATTGTCGTAATCATATGTAAATTTAGCATTACTTAAACCGGTTTTGGCACCAAAATCGATACGTTCTTCCATTAATAAACCACCAGTATATTGATAATCCCATCTATATTCCAAATCGAGTTCTATATGTGATATTTGACTAGGCATGCCTGTTGTTTCCGAATAATGATACAATGATTTACCATCACCATGGACGATTTCTTTTAAACGACCATTATCGTTGTAGCGATAAACAACTCTGGCCCCTTCGCCCGGATAGACAGTTTGAATTAATTGACCCGAATGAGAGAAATGTTGTAGATAAGCTCGTGTACTGCCTGGTGGTGTATAAGTCACTCTTAAAAATCCAATAGACGGTTGTAAACTGAACGAATGTCTAGTGCCACTAGGTAAAGTGACATGTCTTAAACCACCATCATCATCATAGGACAATGAAAAACTTCTTTGACTAGCTAAAGTGATCTTTGATAGCATATTCCAATCGTTGTATGTGAACATTTGTGTACCATCTAAACTACTAGTGATTTCTGATAGTAATCCATGTCTATCATAGCTATATTTCAATTCAGAAATCCCCCATTTCCAGGCATCGATCCTATTGAATGTGTCATATGATATGTTGAGAGTATCCGCTCCATTGTAGGGAATATATGCTAATGGTAGACCAGCCGGATCATAAGTTATTGTCAATAGTGGCAGTTTGTCGTGATCATAAAATATCTCTTTACTTGTAAATTGATCGAATTCGATACCCAAAATTTTCGTATTGTTAACATAAATTTCACGATTCAATGTTTGTTGTGGATTACGAACATCACCAACTAAACTGAACGAAGTCGACATAAAATTTTGTATATCTTCACCGTATATTGTTGTTTGTTCCGACCAAACTGGCAACATTTCAGCTTCAACTGGCAGAGAAGCCTCCAATAGTGGATGACGTGCAACAGCAGCAATTTCCATCCGTCCATTCCATGCCGAATTTACCGAAACTGTCGAATTAGTTAGTGTGACAGCTTCAGTTATCTCCTCATCTATACACGATAATCTCAATTTTAGTTGAATTCAACTTAAATCAATTAAATTTCGATTAGACTTACCGTCGATCATGATAACTTTCTTGTTTGCTTTTCCACTAACTGTCAATTGAGTTGGTGGTTTGCTTACGGTAATTTCCAATCCTTCGTTAGAAGCTATTTTCGATGTTAAATCTAAAGTTTCTCCACTTGATAGAATTACACCGGTAGTCCGGCCGATCCAATCGTATTGATAAATGAAAGTTTCACCACCCTATTTGAAATTGAATTTTCGTTATATTTATATATAGATATTTCTAAAATTGAAAACTTACTCCTGATCTACTCGTTAACAATCCTGTATTCATATCGTAATCCAGTTCGATTTCGGAACGTCCTTTTTCGGATAACTTCACCAAATACCCCACACCCGATATCTTCAATTCAGATTTATGGTCTTGAGTGTTTTCGATCGAACTAACAGCGTTACTATAATCCCTCAAGAACTGGATTTTATTCCCTGAACTATCCGTAACTGTAGACAATTTACCGAAACTAGTGTTCTTCGAATATAAGAATGAATATCGTGTTTTGTCCGATGCCAAATCTTTTGTTGCCACATGTTGACCATATCGATTGAAAACATAAATTTCACCAGCTGCCGGATAGGGAATTCGAAATTCACCATTTTCATCGTGCGTTGGTAAATAATGTTGTAATGCCAATATATGCAATGAACCTTGATCGGCTATATGTAGTACACCACCAGGTGATACAGTTAATGCTGAAATTGCTTGAAATCTAGCATTCGACGATAATAGAGTTTCAGCATTACTAGTAGTCTCGTCACCGGTATTGCCGCAAATACAAGCCGGCGGTGGTTCTTGATTTGCAGATCGTGGACTGACTGTGGTCACATTCATTGTAGAACAATCGCAATTATTCCGTTGACGATCTTGAATTTTCCCAGCAAAATGTGTAATTTTACCGGATGAATCAGTCAATCGGACATAATTAACTTTACGTGTATCCGATTCAGCAATATATAGATCACCATTTGGTGAAAATGCTAAAGCTAATACAGTACCGAGAATATCGTCAGATTGATTTGGTTTTGTTGAATTATCGTCACGATGACAATGCAATGGAGTTCCAGCTACCACTTTTATTTTCATATCGGCAGTTAATTTCAATACTAATCGATCATCGACAAAATGCAATGATCCATCTAGAGGACTCAATGCTAGACCTGTTGGCCATTGAAGTTGAGCCTGGAAAAATTGATCAAAATTGACAACAAACCATTCGACAAGATAAATCGGAATATTATCGAATATTTAGCATGTTCCAGATATTTTCTAAACCTTTAGTAGATCTATTCGACAAATTGATATTGACAGAATTATACTCTACGACCCACATCTCCTTTATATAGGAAGTAACAGCAAAAGAAACTTGGTTGTCATGCCAAATTGTTATTGATACCTACTATTTTGAGCGTCAATTTTAGAGATCTCTGGAGAATTCTCGACTCTCTCCCTCTCTCTCAAAACTATTAGATACACTTGATATAACAATTTTTGACAAATAAAACTAAATTACCTGACTGGCAATGAGACCTCCACGACATGGAATCGGACTCCAATGGTTATGGTGGCCATGGTTACCGATTAATGTGTGGATTATTCCTTGAGGATCAACAGCTCGAATATTTGTTCCATCAGCAATATACATTGTTTTATCAGCGGCTATTGCTAAACCTTTAGGATGGGCTAATCTGGCGTATTTGGCTGGACCCTCATCTCCACATTGACTATCATCGCCCGGAATACATCTTTCTCCATTACCAACAACCTTTATGTTGAAATAAAGATAAATTCGAATTAGATTGTGATTATATTGTCGAAGAATTAATTAATTTACCGGTTCACTATTGATACTAGGATCTTGTACCGGTTCTAATGATAATACTTTGAGGATTTGATGCTTTTCTGGATCGGATACGTATAAATGTCCGTCGGCTGGTGAAATTGTCAAATAATATTGATAGGCAACTTGAGTTGCTCTGTAAAATTTACAAAATTATTTCGTATTTTTAATCTTGTTTGGTATTTGTTTCCAGTAGCTCACTCACCTCAATTGTAATATTGTATAGACATTACCCTCGGGTGTAATCCTTCTAACTAAATTGAAATCGCCAACATAGATACTCCCATCAGGACCACTGGCCAATGATCCTGGCGTTAATAGTTTAGCATCTTTTGCAGGTCCACCACATTGACCTGGACAATCTAGAGATCGTTGTAATCCTGTTCCCATAACGACATTTACCGTTCTCGGATATTGTTTAAAATGTAAAGTTGAACCATCACCCTTTTGTAATATACCCTCATGGAAATTGTAATGATGATGAATATCTAAACCCCAACCACCAATATCAGATATATCAACATCGAAACCTTTTAAATCGGCTGTTTGTGTTTCCCATACTGGTTCTAAGCATGTTGAATGTTGATAACCAATTGAAACTTTTGCTTGTACAATACCGTAAACTTTTTGTTTGTAGACATTTCTTTTATTCCAAGCGAATATATGCATTAAATCAGGATCAGCTTCATAAGTTTTTACATGTAGTGAACCTTCAACTTCAACACGAACATGAACGTGTGTTAAAGTTGATGGAACTTTACTACCAGTTAAGCGCATATAGATTGTACTTAAATAGCCAGTAGCTTGAGAACTTTGATACATTAAATGAAGATCGGAGCCTGGTATTGGAATCGATTCTTGAACAATTTGAGTTTCAGCAAATATAACACTACGTCCTGATAAACCACCAACAGCTTCAGGCATCCACGTTCCAGTAATAATCGGCTTCAAAATTTCTGGATCATGATCAATACAAGTATTTGGTAATATACCATTTGGATCGAATAATGATCGAGATACACCAGGAAAATTAATAGCTGGATTCCGACTCAAATAACTAAAATTCATCATCATTCTAACAATAACACCAATAAAAATATTAATTATTAATAAATAATACCTTGTATGTAAATTGGAAATATCGGAATCTTCACTAAGTTGCATATGTACTGGTGGTAAAACAACAATTTGATTCCATGGCACGAATACAGTTCTGGTCAGTGGTTTAAATGGTGATCTTTGGAATTGTAATGTTACTGCACCACCTCCATTCACCAACACATCGAACCTATCACGGGAATTATTCCCCATTAAAAATGCAAGACATAGTAGAATGGAGGATAATTAAATTATTGCGATAAATTCAATTTGTTAGAACTCGATCCGTTCTTATTTCTCTAGTCTAGTTGTAGTTCAGAACTAAGAATAATAATCACTTAATTAATCCTAGCACTATTGGTAAACTTCAGTACAAGTTTAAATATATTTCTCAAGAGATAACTAACACGTCGTCACTGTTCTTTGTTTTACTTCAAAGTTGTTTTCCATTTTATTATGGGTTTAATTGTTCGAGAGGATTCTATGAATTTTAAGATTGTCTTCTGGCAATTTATTAGACTCCAACTATATAAATATCCGTATAATTCCCGAAATTGCTTGTTTTGATAACAACAACAATTGGAATTAATCTTTTGTGAAATAGCATTGGTTTCTACTTGTAATTTGATTTCAAATAAAATCGACGAAAAAAGAAAAAACAATAACAACGCAAATTTCAACATTTGCATTGGTTAAACACATCAAAGTATTGTAAATTTAAATAGTCTATCATTTGGAGGTACAACATACTGGGAACACTCTTGTCGTAAAGTATCTCAAAATAAATAAACAAACAGTTTAGTTTCAATGTAAACAGTAAAGTTTCTCAGAGTATACGCCACATCAAAGTAAAATAGATACATATAATTTCCCAACAAAATACAACAACATTCTTGTTGTCGTCATTGTTATCAGCTACCTTTCATGTCAATTTCTCAACAAACTAATCTGAAGAACACTTTGCGCTTCTTATTAATTAACCAACAGACAACTTCCTCTTATAGAGAGGAATCGCGATTTAATTAAAGCGAAATGCAATTACTCGGAACAATAATACACTTACTCACTCACATAAGATAGTGAATTTGATAAAAAAACGAAACAAAAAAACCATCTATGCTATATTAATATTAATGTAAACATAATGAGATATTTCCGGCTCTATCAGGAATACTAACAAATAACCCCCGTTTCATCCCCAACTAAGCCCTTTTAGATGATTTAGTCATGACATTGAGAGTTTCAAAATAAAGCCACCTGAACTGTTTTCGAAGGGGGTGAATACGAAATCGGATCGAGAACCCTTCGGACCTTTTCGATTTAATTTAATAAAAACAAAAAACGAATTCTGAATGTATTCAATAGTTCTACCTGAATTTTTGGTAAAACAAATCGATATAAATGAGTCAAACAAAAACTTACCAGCCACCTTGTCTAGTTAGAGTGAAGCCAAATCTTGATTCTCTATCAACCGAAACACGGATTCCTACAATTCCCAATCCTTGTGGTGTCACAACTTGACCACGCATTACAGCTACACGACTGTTGAAAAAGTCCGTTAAAAATTTGTAATGTTTAATTTTTTTTTTTTTGAGTATTTGCGACTTTTACAATTTCAATAAATCAATAATTGATGCAATTTTGAAATTGTAGAGTCGTTGGAGAATCTGCCAATTACAAAGCGTTATTTTATGGAGAATTAATAAACGATCGATCGATTGATAATTAGAATTTAAATCGATCTATCGATAAAACGCATCATGCACCGTTATCAGCATCGATCATAAGCTGTAAAATATATAAAAGCTTATTTGTTTTCTTGTTGTAATAATGCAATATGATTTGATAATAATCAGGAAATTTCATGCTCAATGATCTATGTTATTTAATAATTGATTGTTATCATTATTACAACAATGATGTCCAATGTGCAGGCATTGTTTCACCACTACGATTAATCATGAAAAATAATTCAATAAAAAAATATTGATAACATCGAGGTTTCCATAACATCAAAAAATTTTAATGGATCTTATAAATTTAGGCCGACTTGCACTCGCTTGGATTATTCAAAGACGATTTCTAAACGATCAAATTTTCTATTAAATCAATTGCACTTCCTCTCCAATAGAGCTGCAACTGTAAAAAAACAACAAATCCGTAAAAAAAAAACA
>JAZBGZ010000842.1:0-17641 GCA_037414795.1 Stenodera caucasica | reverse complement strand
GGGAAAAAATAATAATCCAAGCTGAGCTGGGTCAGCTTTATTGAAAGTGTAAGATGGGGGCGGGGGCTGAAAGGGTGGTCGATCAAAATGCAACGATGCAATAAAGGGCACTGGTGTTTGTGGGTAGGTGTAAAGGACAGGTTGCACAAAGGTCGCGGGTTGAACTGACAATGACACGAAAACAAAGGAGGGAAACTTCGGCCGAGCCGTCTCTATCCGTTTTAATAATTGTAGAAACGTGTGCAATGTTGTTTCTTTTTTACATATATATCTCATCTATCTAAACCAAAAAAATACTTTTTATTATTGTAGTAGATGATGTTTTTATGTTGTTTAAATTATGATTAGGAAAAAAAAATTGTTCATATCGATATGTCATAGTGCGATATAAATTGTAATATCATTAGATATATAAATTGCAAGTTATTATCAATGAGAACAGTTGTTTGATTACAATTTAAAAGCACTGATAATTTTAATGTTTGTGTTTAATTTTTGAAAGGGCATGATTGATTCAATATGGTGTGTGACTATGATAATGGACAAGTCAAGGCATAAAAAAATTTATAGCAACAGACGTTTACAAGTGCCGACATTCAATGCAACTGAAACAAAATTAAATCTCTTATAAAATCGCTACAATTTACATTTTACAATTTAATATTTGATAAGAGATTTAATGAAAATATACATAAAAAATAAGCATGATTAAAATGAAAACATACATGAATTTTTATAATTTTTTTTTTTAATGGACAAACAAACGAAGGTATAGATGTAGATATGATAATGGGAGCGCAGGCTACAGGCAGCACACGGACAGACGAACAGACAGACAGACAGACAGACAGACAGAACAACATGGGGAGATGCTGCCACTTACCGCGGTGTAAAGGAATTCCAGAACTCGCTACAAGTGAAGGTTGCAGCAGCGACATAGGGGACACAGAAGACAGGACAATTACTAACCACACGGCAATACTGTACGTGGTGTGCCCTTAATAGATGTCCTTTATTTATCAAATATATATAAAGGTACATCATTGATTATTGCACACCAACGCATTGTACTACATAAGCAAGATCAGTCAACAACAAAAACTACCTTGAATTATTCAATTTGAAATAATCGTAATGGTAGTGATTTATTGTTACTGGTCCGGGTATACATGTTAGAGACGGATACACGTTCTCACTCGTCACTCATTCATTCTGTTATTCTGATCAAATAATTTCATTGACGACACAACGTGACGAACACATAAGTCAGAACAAACTTTTAGCTACAAGACAATGACAGACACAAGTTAGCAAAAAAGGTCTACTAGCAAACAAACAAAAACAAATAGAATAAAATGGACGCCAAACATGAATTTCTTTTCTTTAATCTAAATTAAAATAATTATAATCGTTGTTTATAATAAAAGCCTGGTGATTGAGAGCATTTAGAGCATGTGAAACAACATTGGGACCTATGCTCAACTTGTGTCCGCCACCGTCACAATACGTACCTAGAGCTAGAAAATGGATTGTTATTTCTCAAATATGAATTTTAATATTCATTATAAATAAATTATTTATAATATAATTATAAAAAAAAATAATAAAATAAATAGAATTATTCGGCGGTGTACGAATCGCGCCAGAAGCGTAATCTGAGCGACAGACTCGGGCTTCGGAGATGGGTACAGACGCACACAGGGTTTCAGACAAGACAAGACACAATGAGTTCCCTACGGCGGCACAGTTCCTTCAAATTTCCATAAAAAAAAAAACAATAATAATAATAGTGTTGATTTTTTTCTTAAAATTTACGATGAATCGATGAGGGAACTGTTATCGCCGTTGGGGTGGGACCGGGTCCGGATGATGGGGGAACGAAAGGCTCCGCTGGGGGTGTGCGGTGCCCGAGCAAAGCGGCCAGCGTTTACGTCCGCCAACCTCCGCTCACAACGTGCAGATAATATATATAAAAATTATTTAAGAGTTAAAAGAGAGAGGCTTCTTTATATTATTTTTGTGAGTCGCAAAAATAGTTATGGTTCTGCGTGACTACCTCGTTAAGCACTAAAAACACTCGCCACACAGCGCATCACGCTTTACGCACTTACCTTTCAGTATACTCATCCATATGTGCGTAGGATTGTACTGAATTTTCTTCGATTAAAAATTTGACCCTTTGATAGAATGAGGCAGTCACCGATGGTGGTTGTTTGCGTAATAGAACTTCAACTGGATCATTGCTTGATAGACACATTATGTGATCGGTACAACTGGCGTGCGAACAACATTCACTATCCGAACAGTCGGTCATACCGTCTAAATCACCAAAAATCGATCACAATTACAATAGAGATTGTGAAAAAAATTGGAATTTTACCGTGATCGTTATCGATATCATCGTTACAATTCATTTCTAATGGGATACTGCAATCGGAACCGGCCCAACCTTCGATACAAACACATTTGTACGAACCATCCTCCAATGTACATTGACCATGGCCGGAACAACCATTTTCACAACCAGCTATACAAAATTATATTTTATTTATCCGAATCTATTTTCAATTAATAACAGAATTATAAATCAATTAATTCCACAATAAAGTTGGATTTTACAATAAATTATACAAATATATGCATTATTTGATGAACAATAAATTGAATTTATTTAGGTTCGTCTATTGTTGATTTTATCGAATTATTTGCAAAATTTATAAATTTTATTTCAACTGTCGACTATTCACTTAAATTAAATTTCCATTAAATGAAATTATAAATTACCGGAAATATTTCCATTGAAATACAACCTTATTTGTTGGCTTTTATAAGATTTTTATGTGTAACTCACGCAATGTACAGTGCCGTCCGTTCCAGCCCTGTGAACAAACACAAGTCCCATTGCGGCATTGTCCATGCTCTTGGCATCTGGGATCGCATGGTAATTGTTCACAACGTAATCCAGTCCATCCAGGATCACATCGACATTTACCCGAATCACATCGTCCATGTGGACCACAATCCAAATTACATAATGCTGTAAATAGTTAAAGCCGATCACGTAATAATTTTCTAAAAGCCTGTTTTTAGATAAAAAAAAACTATAAAGATATTAAAGGGCTTTCACACCATGACTTTTCTATAATGTGTATGTGTTGTAAAAGAAAAGAATAAAGGCGGAGAGGAGTTTTGATGATATTAGCTGGATATTTTTACGACATCTAACGACCACCCAAAACTTTTTTCATCTTGTAGAATAAGGGGAAAATTTTCAGAGGTTTGGTATGCGACTAGGGTTTCCTCAACGACAGTAATTAAACGGGGACAAAAAAAATATGAGGGAGCAGATGGGTGAGTCGTATTAATTATAACATAATAGAAAAACGTTAAGAGGTGAAAAAATGTTCTTATATTTACCTTGAGAACAATCCGATCCGGTCCAATGTCGATTGCAGATACATTTTGCCGCTTCTAAATCATAAACTCCATGATCAGAACATGTTGGTAAACATTTGTGGACTTGTTCATCAATAATATTACAACTAGAACCTTTCCATCCGGCTTTACAATAACATTGTCCATGAACACAAGCGCCATGTTCTGAACACGTCGGATCTTCACAATCTGGCTCTTCGCAAGTTTCCCCTTTCCAGCCTGATTTGCAATGGCACGAACCACGTACACATTGGCCATGTCCGGAACAATCTGCTATACGACAATCACTTTCTGGAATATCACATTCAGGACCTTTCCAGCCTTCTTCGCAATGACAGAGACCACCGCCATATTGACCATGTCCGGAACATAGGACCGGGCAAACACCTTGAAAAATAAACACCACAACCGATATTCATCGAATCATCATCAAATAGAAAAAAAGGTAGCTGGGAATGAGTTATTTGTAGAATTGATTGAATGTTGTGGCTCTAATTAAAATTCTCGCTGTTAATTAGAAGTACCATGGTTTGTGTATTTTTCTAGAAAAAAATTCGCGTTGAAAGAGCGATCAATGTGCCGTCAACCGTGTTTGTTATTAATGGCGATGCTGTTTGTACGGAAGGAGTGCCATAATGGAATTGTGAACTGAACTAAGGGTAGATAAAGTAAATACTCACTTTTAGAACAGTCGATCCCTTGAAAGCCATCAATGCAATCACATTTGCCCAGGTAGCAAGAACCCCGGCCTGAACAATCATTTGGACAAGTTGTGCTGACTTCTTCGGCTTCAGAAATAATTAAGGACACACTGTGCGGCTGTAGTTCATCATTATAGACTGATAGAAACCATCGGCCGGTATCCAAAAATTGAAGTAAACTGACATTGACTCTGGGCTCAATATCAGTTTCACGTTTCGAAATAACATGTTCATCGAGTACAAGGCCCAAATCTATAGTCGGATGTGGTAGATCAGTTGAATCATCTGAATTGACAATCTGAAAAATTCGAAATTATTGACGAATTCCAAATTTTTATTGGGATCCAATCACTTTGATAGTGTGCGGCATATAGAATGGTCCTCTTGGTTCAGAATCGGCTAGAATTTTTCTGGTACCCTCATACGAACTGGATATACTATCGAGAATATCAATACGATGATTACTATTACGATTTTGGCTAATTTTCGTATTATTAACATCAGTTGTGCTCCTTTTACGTCTTAGACGATGATCAAGTCTACCGCCTTTAATAAATTCAACAAAATCGTATTGTGTGACACTGGGAGCGACATTACGTCTACCGAAAACGGCAAAATTAGCACCCCAGGGTAAAGTAAAGTTAAACCGGATGAATGCCGGTTGTTTGTTCCGGAACTCCGAATTCCAAAATTGATATGGTGGTATTATGGCTGTATGAAGGGTGTCTAATTCGCGCTCCTCCAACAATGGTAATGGCGGCCATTGTGTTTGCGGTTGGCTGCGTTGTTGCGGTGGTTGCAAAGAGCTATGTTGTGTTGTAGCACTAGAATGTTCAGCAGTACTAGTTGGTAGAGATTCTGTTAATTACAATAATAATTGTTTATTGTAAATTAATCAAAAATCAATTGGAATATATTTGATTGTTTATACCTTCTGTTGGCATTTGTGTTGATATTGAACCTTGAGTCATTTGGTCATGGGTGACATCTTTTACATCTTGAACCAATATACAGTTGGATGAATCCATATTTGGCTTCATCGAACTGACAGCTGTAATCAAATCGTATATTATATAGAGATAGAGAAGACAAATCCGACATTGCTTTATAAACGGCTTCCATGCAGTTTTAATGAGTTTATTCAAAAGGACCCCCACATCTATATCGATCGATGTCGCATCAAATAGGGACGGAGTAATGCCTTTAACGAGTACTTGAACAACTAATTTTAGTACCGGCAAACATGAGGGTGACAACTTCGCAGCTCAAATCTACTATAATTATATCTATTACGAAAAACTCAATAATTATTCAATTATAGTTTATTAAGATAAATAATACCGAATGTTTTTATCTTTCATAAAATTGTTCCATTTTGTTCCAATTCTAAAACGGAAGATAAATCGATGTCAACTAGTGACACCATTCAGATAATATGATACAACATAACTTTCGGATTGCATCCAGAACTTTTATCATCCAGAATTTTTCAACAAGAAACTAAAACTTTATAGTGAACTCTTGAACAGGTAGTTGAACCAAAAAAAAAGAGTTATTCCAAGAAACATTTTATACCATTACGAAACGAGCAAGCCGTATAAATTTTCCTAAATATACCGTATGTCCCACACTAGACTCCAAGTCATGATTATTGTATTTATTGATAATTCGTTGAAACTGACCTGCGAAATACGCGAGCATCGCTGTTAGAGCCACCGCTAACAAGATAAGACCAATACTGAGGCACTTCCAGGAGCATCGGTGCTGACATCTTTTATCGATGTGAAACCTGGACGGTGAATAAGGTGAATAATGTGGCGGATGTGCCGTTTGGGCTGGCCTTAATGGGAATACTGGCATCACCAATGGTGATTGTTGAGGTCCTCCTTGTAATGAATTACTGCTGGCCGGAATTTGTTGTGAAAGTTGTGTTTGTTGTAAACCTGGAGTTAATCTATAAAAATTCAAAAAAAAAAAATTCTATTATTATTATCTGACCCTCTTTTACCAGTTGAAATTAATTGCATTCTAAATTCATCAAGCTACCCTCGTGAGGGTTGACAATTATTAATTATCAAAAATTTTGCTGAATTTTTCCCAGGATGGTGGGGGATGAATTGTTGGAATTTTTAACCAATGTTTATAGTGAATAAGTAAAATACACAAAACAACACCGATTCAATTAAAAGTTTTCGAGGACGCATGCGAATTTCCAATGGTTGTTGAAGCAATAAAAAAAAAAAAATTGTCGAGATGCAATTCCTAAACAGATCCAATTAAACTTGGATGGATAATTTCAAACAAACGACTAATCACAATAATGGAATATATGTTTTCATGGTGGTTGAATGTAAATTACTTTTGTTTGAAGATTAAACGATTTTCTTATAGTTGTAGTTGGCAATAAGATAATGCAAGTATTTCATCAAATTTGATTGATTATAGGAAATCATATAATCACTGTCCATGAAATTCGTTGCCTGTAGGCATGAAAACCAATCGCTCGGGACACCCTCCACAGTCAAATTAAACATGTAACGTGACATGACCGAAGCAAATACGACTAAAATCCAATATAGGGCAGTTCGTCCTCACTGATTTGATGCAATGACGTGCGAGTTTTATAGTACACGTTCCGAAATCCCTGGACGATATAATTTTAGCGAATTTACGATACAACTATTGAAGAGAAGGGTGAGTTTATTCTTTATACTTGATTGTATATTAGTTATGGGTTGTACGTCGGATTATGTTCGAAAACGGTGCGGTTTTTGCCAATGCTAGGATAAGTTTGGCCCCTTTTACGATATAAATGGAATAAAATAAATACGGCCCTAGGGCGTGAATGCGATATTTTTCCCCAATATCAGAACATCAGCCGCAATGCGCTGCAAACATACAAAAAATTTATTGGCCAACCATATTAACGATACACCTGTTTATCATTTTTTTCAAATTATTTTAGAATATTCAGCAACAATTCACATCAATATTTATATTGAATTATTGTTTGATATTTGTTAATAATTCGACAATAATATTTTATGAGTTTATGAGTAATCGTGGCGTATAATTATGGAAACTCAATTTCGCGGTCGACAGATCTCCCATGATTAGGACTGTCCCCAAATTCGATGTACTGTAACAAATAAACAGTTGATATAAATCACATTTCATTCATCTGTCAAATTTACATCATAACAGCTCACGATTATCAAATAATTGATCAATAGCAAGAGTTTTTAGGTGGTAAAAGCCTCAACTAACTAAATATAGATTTTATTGCAGACAATTTCAACATAAAAGCCACTTTATAGATCAAATAAGATATAAATTCAATTGAAAGGTCATTGTGACCATAGCTAATAAAGTCCAATTGGTTTATATGCCGCAAGAGAGTAAACAATCTAGACCGTTATCAATTCGAAGTTGATACTAAACGACATTAAAAATACCTCCCGATTAATGTCTAATCTAATGAAGAACTCTACTAATCTTCATGAGCCACAATTTTTGTTCATTAAAACAACAATCTAGATCTATTTGTAATATTCGAAAACAAGGATCAATTTTCAGTTCGGATACAATGTCAACCTCTTTAAACACGTTCAGATTAGATTTATTCAAATCCAAATGGAGTTTTGAATGGAATTCAAATACATATAGGGGAATTTGCATAGGATGATGTACACATGCTATGAAGACTAAATTTCAGGCTCTATAGCGGATTAATTTTTCGCAGAAAAACTCAGATCGCATTACAACACTATTTTAATTTATATCTAAAGTATTATTGATTCATAATGACATTAGATTCGGGATTGATACAAGTTTAATGTGGAATTTGAACGGTTAAAATGCGGCGAATTTTTGCTACTAGCTGTAGTTAAATGAGATGGAAAGCGATGGGATGCTATTAGGGAAAAGGAACTAGGAACATTAAGCAACCCAACGAAACAACGACCGGTCTAAGTTTTACGGGAATTTCCACAAAAATAGTTCGATATAACAAACAAAAATCCAATACGATTTATATTCAGTGAAATCAACAATAAGTTTCAGTTTTTAATTAGTTTCCAACTGACATCGTGATTTTTCATGGAGTTTCGGTGACGTTTATTAGGCAAATTGTTTTCGAAATGACAATTCAAAATCGATTTAATCGAATTCACCCCGGAAAATTGTTGGTGTATTAATGCACCGTTGAGAGGTGAATTGGGGAAAGAATTGTAATCAAGCGATGGGAAATATCGGTTTTCTATCTTCAAAAAGAGAAAAGTCGATTTAAATTGCAAAACGACACTAAATTCGCGACTAATATCTTGTTTGGTACTCATGAATAGAGATTAGCAATTAAAATTTTTGCCTTTATCATCATCGACTTTTTGCCGATGCAAAATCACTTTTCAGCACTACCTCAGTAAATTATAGAAATCATTTTTTTTTTTTTTTTTTGGGGGTAATGTTGGGGTTTCGAATAATAAAAGGGATTATGGTAAATAGTGAAATTGCGACATTAAACGAGAAACTGGAGCATTCAAGGTTGATTTATTGTTTTTGTGCGTTATTCTAGCACATTTTCAGAGAATAGGAGCCGGAATCGACGTGATGTTTTTCCTGGGAATAGGACATTTACCTCGGTTCATGCGAGAAGGGTTCCGCGTAAATATTCCGCACCCTTCTAGGTAACGGTGGTGGTCTTGATCCGAAACTATCCATTTTGTTTTTTGTTTTGAAAATTTATTCAAACACACACTGTAAATCACACCATCACTGGGACAGTTTTCAATTATTTCAAATTTTCTAATCTATTGTCGTGATTTATGATTAGAATCACACATGGTAGGTGGCAATAATTAAATAGAAAACGTCGTGTTAACATGACGTATTCCAGATAACATCGACGAACATGTATGGTATATGTTTATTTATATATTATGTCCGAATAAATTGGGAACACGCACTGTATGTTGTGTACCGGCAGCTTCAACAGTTTGGGACGAAGTGGGGTTGCCTGCAGTTCGGGGCGAACTCGATAGCGGATAGCGCAAGCGTACGTCCATCCACCCTCACTCACCCTGTCTGTCTGTTGTTGTCGCCGCCACCTCAGTCACCTGCATCACCAACCGATACTTCAAATCCGATCCCCCACAAAGGTATAGTGGAAGAAAACGCCTTATCGAAACGGCCGCTAAACATGCGAATTTAAACTGAACGCACATAATACCACTCATTCCGTTATGATATTGTAAAGAAGTCTATATTTCATCCCTTTACCACACCACCTTTATTACGACCAACGCTATTGGGCCGGAATCGCGAGCGGAGATTAATATCGTGCGGAAATGGATGTGTTTCGTTTTGAATGATGTTTTACATACAAATTGAAAAAATACATCAATCATCGGCATGTTGACGATTACACAGCCGTTTGAAAGTCGGTCTTTTCAAAAAAAAAAAAAAAAAACCGGAAAACGCGAATAATTACCGTATTAAAACTGTCTTCAATTTGTCGCAATTTAAACGGAATATTAAAATCAAATAGGGGCATTGTTGAATTAACGCTTTCTTGCCAACACCCCTTATATTCGGGCTTCAAGAGCGAATTGTAGATGACAATGAAAAGCTCCACGTATAAATGTCACGTTGACACTTAACAAGCATTTTCTCAACATTAAAACGATAATTTCGCCAATCTTTTTCCGTTTGAAGAAAATCGATCTTGTCCCTCAAATTAAATGATTTTATCCAATTACAATAATGCCAACGATTCAATAAATTTTTCTATCTTATATTTTAGATATACTGGATTTCGACGTTATCGTTGATGAAATTCCAATGTTCCATGTTGGAGAATGGAGAAATTTTTGAGATACTTGTCAATAGAACGGAGGGATTCAATTATTGTGCATCACAATACTTATAGAAATGATTATTTCAGCTTTTTGTTGGAATTAAATATATGTCCAGCGCTTCAATTTATTTATTGAAATTATTGTTATTGATATATTTACAATATTGGCAAAAAAATTTGAACTTTATAACACAATAACAAAAGTGAGACCTTTCTACTTGCTGGCTAGAGTGTTGCTTATATTTCTTCACTATCATCATAGTGGAACTGTTCGTTATAAAAGCACCGAAGATAACACATTCACCATCAATCCACTGTGCTACTTCAACGATATTGATCCAAAATTGATGTAATTTGAGATACAGTAAAGTTGCCGAGATATTGGGTATGAGGCGTTGTCTGAGTATATCGTTCCGGTATATGTATAATATTTGTATGTGTGTTCGTATAACTGAGATTTAGATATCGTCTTCGTTCTTTTTTTTTCCCTCCCGGAATTGACAGTAGTTGTTGGGCATATGTGAGTTGGAAATGTTATCAGACGCGAGCTTTCAATTCAAAGCTCCGGCACGACAATATCGCGATTACGCACAGATGATTCGAAAATATTGACTATTATTAGACAAAAAAAAAAAAACAACTACCCAATATATTTAGGGACCAAAGTTTTACGTTGACGAGCTTAGCAGAAAATCTGCCACTCAAGTTTAACATAGCCACAAAATCCGCCTCAGACGAACCTCAGATGTGATGATGTACAACAACTAAAAGATTAATTACTAGAAAAGTTTGTATCGAGATTAAAATTTCAAGTATAATTAAGTTATTATCATTATTATTATTATTATTATTATTATTGAGCCATTAGTAAAAATATAGCGCAATTACTCCATCTATAATTGACTAATATAATAATATAGTTAAATTGGTGGTCTAATTGGGTATTATTGTGGAGATAAAATTTGAAGGAGGGTTCGTCTCAATTGTATTTGAACGTTAGTTTTGATGTAAAAAAAATCAATAACTGATATAACGAATCATCAATCAACTGTCGTAAAAATCACTTCATCTGGAATAAAAATGCACCCGTTTATAGTCGAAAAACTCATCTATCATTTGTTCAAATCTAATAATAAGAGATTAGATTATAATAATGATTTAATAACAATTTTTTCTCGTCTGGTAATAAGATTGAGCGATTCTCGATTTTTGTTGTGGAATTGCACTTGTTATTACTATGGCAATTTGATATTATATAGAACGATATAGATTCTCAATCAAGAGGATTTTGATGTTGTCAGAATTTCAAAAAGCGATCCAATAACGACAAATCAACTCAAATAGTGGATTTTTTTCTGAAGTAATTCTGTATTTCAATTATTTTGAGATGGGAAACATTAGAAATAATAGATGGAAACATGCTGAATCATATGTTAGGGGATTATCTGCTACAATACTCAGCAGGTTTAAAAAAAAAGCCGACCCATTCATTCTGACATGCTTTGAATAAGTCTAATCAAGGCTTAAGTATCTGTCGTAATAATAATAATGATAATAATAAGTTATTTGGGGACGTATTCTTCAGGATTTATGGTGCAAGTATGATTTTTAAGATTCGCTACAATAGGGGTCTTGTCAATTGTTGAAGTTGGGGGACCATATAAACTGCGTTTCAATTAGATCAAACAACTAATGAAATTTTATAGCACATACTAGCCCTGTAGTATCACCGTTACCCCGGCCAACACCCCTCCCAATATACTACATTCTTTCTGCATTATTGCAATGCCTTTGCCCTATCTTAAGCTAACATATAGGGTGGTGAAATTGGTAAATTCGTAACGCTAACACCATTAGAACACTGAATAAGAGTAAGAAAGAGAGAGAGAGAAAGGGGCGGGATAAGGCAAATTGCAATAGGCCGTTGGATAAACTGACTCCACATAGCGTATCCCAGATTGACTCATATGCCTATACCAAGGGGAAAGTTTTTATTAACAACGATTCACCTAGATGAAATTCAAACGAATTATATTGATAATATTCTGTACAGCACTGATAGTGAAGATGAACGGAAAAAGTAACTTTATTGAGGGGATGTTGTGTTTAATACCGGGACTTGATCAATCATTCATCAGCATTAAAATTAAAACGTGACGTCTACACTTACAAAGATAGAGAGAGAAGGGCCGAAAGTAGATGAGGTTCTGTATCTTGGAAAGGCAGTTCAAGTGATGAAACATGACTATAAGTGAGATATATTGTAATGGAGGAAGTCCGTCATTACTCAACACTAGAGTCGCACATCATTTATAAATTGTGTCAGACATGAGTTTTCTTGTAAGACAGCTAAACTATGAATTCAGTAAGTAGAGAATTCGATCAAACAACGAGGAAAAATCCACTGAAACCATCATTATCGCGACTCCCATCTTGAACGCCAAAAATATTGAGAGTCTTAAGACAGAAAAAATATATGTATAGTATAACAGCCGGTCGATTGTAGTGGAGATAAGGCTAAAAATGGCTATATTTTGTGCGAAAGTTGAGACTTGGCGATGGCTAAGAGGAACAAAGATTTTGTGTGTGTGTGTGTATGTGTAATTTTTGTTCGAGGGGCTGTTGATTTTTATCAAAAACTATTAGATCTTTGGCATGTCGGGCGCCATATGGGCGGGTAATGTTAAACATATGCTACAAGTGTGTCTATATTGTACATGTATGTGTGCAGTTAACACGCCTGCCTTTTCCTATTTACCTTATCTAACCCATGTTAGGATCTCTATCAACTGTCATGAGAGGATCTGAACTGAATTTATCACGCAAATCCGAAACAGTACGTCCCTGATTTTATAATAATAATAATAATAATAATAATAATAATAGTAATATAGTATGAATTTATAAATTTTTGGATGAGTGAGTTCACCAAGCAAAGTATGTTGAAGAAAAAAGCACATACATTGTTGAATGGTTTGTAAAGGAACAGAAGGAGAACATAGAAGAGGAAAAAAAAAGTATAACAGAACGTGCCAGCGAAGCGTATGTTTAAGCGTCGCGAACAATCTTTGAAAGGAAAACAATTCCTGCGGAGATATGCAGTGTCGAGAATCAACCAACTAGAAGATTAAAAATTGCAGATAGAATAAAGGGCGGTATCCCAACCATATCCAGAACGGTGTGATATTTCGGCGATAATACGACACCCATCCGTTGATGGATGACCCTTTGAAGATAAATACAACGAATATATATATACCTATTTAAAAGAAAATTGGAAAATTCCCTATACATAAAAAAGTCAATTGAAATTAATGAAACTTTTACATTTCTGTCAATTAACATCTATTTTCAACTTTTTTTTCTTCATATATAATTTATTAGAGCCAGTTCCATTAGAGTCTTCTAGACTTTTGAAATTTTCGACACGATCAATGTTCTGACAGGACAGGAAATTGAAAAGTTTTACGTAGGTGTTATCTAGTTATCAATATTTCAACGAATAATCTATAACCAATATATTTTTTTATTTCACGTTTATTATTTAAAATTTTTGATTGTTTCCATATTTGTATGACCGGATTTTCCGTTTGTCTAGATATTCCGGACGTCGACAAAATTGAATTTAAAATAAACGTAGCCAAACGGTTGTGAAAATAAAGAAAATTTGAAAAAAAAAAAGAATTATCATAAAAGCCGCCGTCCTTTTTGTAAGAGAATGGACGTAATTGAATTTTATTCAGCAATTTTTCATTTAAAACATACGGATTGAAACTGTGTTGTTGAAAGACAGAATGAGAGATGGAAAATGTCGAGATGGTAGAAATATGAAGAAGAGGGTATAAGGGGGTAGTATCGGGTATAAAGAGCTTCTCAAACCATCAAATGTAAATTTGAATATTTCACGTTTTGTTATTTTTATTGGAATGGAACTCGGGGAAATGCAGAATCTGATACTGTTATTCCAAATTTACAGTACCTTGAACAAATTGCAGTTACATTTTCAATGTTGATGTTGGAAATATAATGAATAAAAAACGATATCTTATGTTATCATATCAACGAAATAGAGCTTTATATAGCCTTTATGTTATGATATTAGAATAAATGTATAGATGAAAGAAACGAACTACTACCCCATATTGAGAAACATATTGTTCGATTTTCGAAATAAGGGGTACGTGCCAGTTTAGCCATATATCCACAATACAAATAAAAGCATTCAACCCTTATATGTTATAAATCATCAATGAGAGGGTTGGTTCACCGTACACATTCATTCTTCTTTATTAACTTTACTGTTTAAACGGCTGCTTATTTTGGTTGGCCGCCAACACCATTATCGGACATACCAACAATTATTTTTGTTCTTCAAGCGAAACTTTCAATTTTTTTTACCCGTATTAGGCCATTAAAATAAACATTTTAGAAAAGTTTATAGAACTATTGTTGAGTAAATTTAGGTAAGCACTTTTCGTACCAACCCTCTGGAAACGGCACACAATACAATACATCCTCATATGACAAGTATCTAAGCTTTAATCCCTCGGTACGTATTCAAGGACGAATTTTTTCTATATATTCTGTCAGAGATGGGACTCGATTGAGAGGTATTATCCCCCTTTTATCCAACAATATCCAATATTGGACAAGGGGTCGTCCATGGTTTACAGTCCATTTCGTTATCGTGAATATATCGAAATACATTCCATATTATTGTGTGTATTTTCAAGAGATCCGATTACAAATTATAACAATAGATAATACAGTAGAACACAACAACATATTTTTTCTATTCCAAATAAATTAATGTCTATTTTTAGTTTAATTCAACAATTGATTTTGTTTTAGATTGATTAAAATTCACCCCAGGCAATATTGGAACTATATTAAAAAAATGTTAATGTTTCTAGTTGTGAGGGGCTGGGATATTAGATCAAATTCTTGTTATACACACCATTAGAATTTGCCTCAAATTTATAGTATAATTCGTACATAAATGACTCATTCTTTTACAATTCTCTCAAATATATTAAGGATAACTGACGACTAGACGATATTCGATTAAACGAACACCAACAGTAATCTAATTTCGTTTCAACTATGTGAAAAGCTCACGTTTAAATCGGTTGAATCTCCTAAATCGGCATCTAACATTGTTGATAAAAATAATGGAATTTACGACAATCGAAACTTGAACGAAACAAAACAATTTGTTTAGTTGAGGAAAAAAATAATATTTAGAATTGTTTTTTAAGAAAAACAAAATAATAACAAACAATTACACCCAACCACCCTTTCTGTATAATCAGCCAACATTCAACACAATTTCTATTTACCAAGACTGGTAGAACACACTTAGGCAGATTAGATCCAATTTAATTAATTCCATAGTGGGGGTTGTTGCTTTGTGTTTGGGGAAATTTCGTTTGAAAATTTCCTTGAGAACCGCACCGTTTAATATTGACCAACTTGACTAACATTCGAATGATTGCCGACGATTAATTGGAAAAAACGACAGAACAATAGGGCAAAAAACATTAATCATGAGCGATAATATTTAATGGGAATTTTCAAACAAACAAGAGACAATCGTTTCGTTTTTTATTTTTAAAGTAAATCTTGAATTTTCAAACCAATTGCCTTGTAATCACAGTCGAAATTGGAAGCTTTACGATCACGCCACATCAACTTCAATAAAATAGTAGTTGGTGAATTTTCATTGTCTCCAATCGGAAAAAATAGCTCAATCACGACTTTGTCTAGATAACTGATTTGTTGATTTCCAGCATCAAATAGAAAAATTAATTAGTTCCGATATAATTTTAAATTAGTTTTAGTTTTAATTCTAAAAGTCAAACATTTAATTGACATAAAGTAAGTGTCACAAATGGAACAATTTTCTATTTTAATTAACTAGCAGAATATCAACTTGAGTTTGAACAAAACAAATCATACATTTTGGTTGAAAAAATAAAATTAGCATATCAATGTTTTGAGTGTAAATTTCGTATTCATTTGAATTCATAGAAAACCACAATTTGTAACAAACAAATTGTTATTTATTTCCAGTATGTTGAAAACCATTACACATTGATTATTATTCGAATATAACTAAAAATGTTCGTGTTGTGTTCAAAAATTCATTAATGAATAATGGGGCTGATGGTTTTAATGATCGAATAGGTGTTGGTGTTGGCACCCCCTATTCATCCACTCATTTTACCGCAATAAATCTCTCAAGATCACTAGTGATAATGTAGCTATATTTATTTTAAGATAACGATCATAGACAGTGGTTTATGATTCGTTAAAATAGAAACCCCAGATATTTTAATATGCATAGAGATGAGGATGATTTATTTTACTAGATATTGATGTTATAATGAGAGGTGATTATATTTTATTTTTTTTTGTATCGAGCTCGGAAATTTTCGACATATGTTAATGTTTCCGTAGTTCGCTTGAAATAGAGAGAAACTCGATACACATATTGTATACAAGTCAAGTGAAAACCAAGTAAACAAACAAACTAGAGAACACATGTTGGAAAACTACGAGATTCTCGAATAGACGTAAATAATCCCAAATATGTCGAGTGAGTTTAACTTTGGACATAATTTTACACATTATAATGGCGATTTTCCAGTTGGAAAAATTCGAATTTATCCAACAATTCTCATTTTTTTATGTAGATAGTTATCTATAATTTTATAAAATATGAATTAATCTCTCATATGCTTGTGTTGATTGTTTGTGAAGCGTAAAACACGTTCCTGTGAATTTGTTGCGTAACGGCCGTTTTCCTGCACGGACGCACCTCCATCAAATCACTGAATTTCGACGATTTATGTGAAATTGAGTAGACATCATTGGGAAACATTGGGACTTAGTTCTATCATATAATAAAGCAGGATTTCCCCTTTATATTGATGTCAATTAGACGAATATCCGTAGTTTTAACATCAATTAATCCGTTGATCAATTTTTATAATTTTTGGTAATTTTAATGTTGATTATGGATTTTTGGATGAATTAAATTCGAAATAATCTTGACTTTTAGTGAAATTAATAGCAAATATTGGCTTGATTTCTAAAAGCGATGGTGTACAGTTCAAATATTGTATTTAACAATGAATGTTAATGATGTCGCTAGGAAAGGGGTGTTTCGCCTTAAGACAACCCTTTTTATGTAGTCTACTCTAATATCACCTCTGAATTTGCATGTAATGTATTTTAATTCCCTTTCAGGTCGTCTTTATGTCGGTTCGTATATTTATATTTTGCTAACTAGTCGAGACATATACGTGAATATAGCATTGTCACAAGGGATGTTTCGATTGTCATCTGTTTTCTGTATATATGTATGAATTATGGCGATAATCAGGTCCTTGGATAATCCACTATAAACACTTGTTGAAATTATAATAAATGATATCTTGGTGGTGAATTTCGAATTATAATACAATTATTATAATAACTGGTATCTAGTTTCTTTCAATTTTATTTGTCTTTTGGTATTTTTCTTCAAACAATCGTAGAATGGAATTCGATTTGTTATGGAATGCATTTATGAAAGTCGTAGTCTGTTCTTTTCGATTATTCTCTCTCTATTCTTCCATTGAACAAAAAAGCAATCATCCAGAAAATA
>JAZBGZ010000840.1:0-17577 GCA_037414795.1 Stenodera caucasica | reverse complement strand
ATTGTTTTTGCTCAATAGAATAGACAGACGTGACAAGTATTTTGTTTTTATTCGAAAAACAAACGATTATTCTAACGACAAAACTAAAAATAATAATTAGAATTCTACAAAATGATAATTTGATAAAATTTAAAATTAACATACAAATTTTTTTCTAATTATTAAACTTATCTAACAGGGGTCATTTTAGGTTTTTATATAATAAAATTTATCACTAAAATTCACACTAACAATAAATCAATTATGAATTTGTTAAATATAAGTCGACTATTTTTATTTTAAAATAAACAAATTATTTGTGTATTTGGGGAAAAAAAATTATTACTCACAAATATTTTTAATACGATCCTGTAATTGTTGGATCCATCCAACGTCCAGAAATACGTCTTTACTGCCACAATGATAACAAGCAACTGTTCAATTCTAAATTCATTCATTCATTCATTGATAATGATGGAGGGACTATGATGATGATGATGATGATGATGATGTAGAAAATTATTCGAAATCTTCCAGGTGATTAATTAATTAAAATTATTGATGAAAATTCCCAATTTTCTTCGATTTAATCATAAGTTCAATTAGATTTAGAGTCTGTTCCAGATTGATGATCATTGTTGTTATAATAGAGATGGCGCCACTATCTCGTGTCACAATTTTTTTCTGGAACAGACTATATTTCTATTGTTGATTAGTTTAATATTCGATCAATTCGATAGTCATAAATTTATTACAAGAATCTTCTAGTGTTTAAAAAAAAATGACATTTATGGTCTCTATTGATTGAAGACGATCATAAAATAATTAAAAAAAAAGCCGCTTTTCAATCTTTAAGTAATAATCTTAATTACCAATTTAGACAGATTGTTCAACAACAACAACAATATCATTATTTAATTTTTAGAATCATTTTCAATTTCCGGTAATTATCCAGAATATTTCCACATAATTTTCTTGGAAATATCGAAAATTGAATGAAAGTAGACGTTCAACTTTCCCAATTTAAAACTTAAGTATCTCAATTAGAAGAGGTGAAAAGGCCTAAACTTGATTGAAGTGTAACTTAAATAATATAATCAACTGATGATGATTAAATTCCCACGTTAATTTTCTAGATAGGTACAAGTTTTCAACTTGACTTAACTTAACTCAACTTAACTTAACTTGAGTAATATTGCATCGTGCGAAACAACCATAAGACTCAATTAATATGGTCTGTTAGATATTCATTTTTTTTCTAATGTCTGTTGATAAATTCATTTAATTGAAGTTTTTGCTAAATGACGTCATAGAATGTAGCCAAATGGGCCAAAAACCACAACAATTGCACTTTGATTCGTTTTTCTAATTTTGTGGTTGGTAATTCTAGTTTTTTCTTTCTCTTATTCTTTTTTTTAAGCCTTCGATAAAGTAGAATTTTGTTCTAATAACAATTATAGTTTAAATTTCGCGCCTTTATTGACGTAATAATCGACCAATCACTGACGTTTCGAATGTATAGATAAATATGGGGATTTATTATGGAATATAAACAATTTACGTAGATGGATTTTTGGCATTCGTTCAAACTATTCGAATAGAATTTATTACGTTTAAATAGTTTTCTACAAACAATTCCTTTTATAAAATAAATTATCCTTCAAATTTGACCACGTGGCACAAGTTCAAGGCGATTAATTCGTCAATTTGACAAAAACAATCAATAACTAAGACCGGAAATTGTACTTTTGTATTCGAATTATTTTAGACAAACCACAAATATTCAAATTGGTTACCTAACAATTTTTTTTTTTTTATTTTCGTTTCACTATAAATAAAAACAAACGCAGATGGATGTTGTGAACTTGGCTCAAGATCCGACTTAGTCATTATAATTGATTTTTATAGTAAATTGTATAACAACTGTTGTTGTTTATAGTACAAATTTTTTTTTTTTTTGGAAATTTCATTTAAATTAAACCGAGTACGTTGGTCTCTGTAAATTTAATTTCAACTATTCGTTCTAATTTAGAAACAGTTGAATACAACAAAGCCGGAAATTTTTCATTAAATTACTATATCAAATTACATGACCAATTAATTAATATTAGAATTTATAGCGATTTAATTGCAATAATTATAATAATTATTATTTTATTACAATATTCAATTTATATGTATATTCAAATTTGATTACTTTGATGGAATAGTTCAATAAACTATCAATTGTTTGTCTGAATAATGTATTAATTATGACCTTTATTATGATAATTAAAATGGCGATAATTAATTAGATTCAATGTTAATTAATACTTATTGTACAATAGTTGCGGTTCATTGATTAAAAAAAATTATAATTCAAATTCTATCGATAATGATGATGTAATTTGGAATTCTTCAGGTGATTTCTCTACAATAATAGTAATAATAATGATGATAAAAATTAATGATTAATGATTAGAAATTAGCGCAAGTGTTGGCGACAGTCTGTATTAATACTTGATAATAATAAATAAATTAATGAATTATGATAATTTCTTTAGTTTTTTTTTAATAAATAATACGATTTTCTATTTCTATAGTTCTATAGTTAGTTCAGATTCGAGGATATATAGGCGTGGCTGTTATAAAACGGTTGTCAAGGTGACATGTGTCAATATTCACTTTTCAGTAACCAAATGAATATGATTTGTTGATTGATTTGATTGCTCCGCCTACTAAACAGATTGTAGGAGAGTTTTCTTATAATAAGCTATAAAATATAAATTCTGATAAGGTCTATTGTAGGTCAAAAATTTATTAATATTTTATCTCGATTATTTTAGAAAATTCTTAAATAGAAAACGATAGATTTATGTCTTCTTAAATCTCGATTTTTATTGAATTTGGTGATAATTTATCATAATTTAGTGTCAATTTCGATATTGATAGATTTATCATGAAAATATCGAAAATTTATTCGAATTCTCACTTGAAAATGTATCAAAAATTAATAATTTCCCTCATTATAATCGATAATTTAGTAATTGGAGGTATAAACTAAATATTAATCATTGAATCAAATAATTAACGTGATTTTTCTTAATTTAAGGGTTAATTCCGTGTCTAAATGATGATTATTGTCCTAATGATAGTAAATGTATTGGAAAATTTTGTGATTGTGATGAAAAATGTGAACAAAATACAAAATTCGTAAATAAAATCGGTTATAATTGTGAAAATTCCAATCAATGTAACATGGAAAATTCGCAATGTTCCAATCAAAAATGTGATTGTCGTGAAAATTTCGTTGTTTCAAATAATAAAAGACGTTGTCTAGAAGGTGAGTTTTCATTTGTAATTCTCTAGTTTTGCATTGTACAACATCGGAAAATTCGATCGTAAAAGTTGACCTAAAGGGTCGTCTAGCTTTATAAATTATTTCTTACAATAATTAGAAATAGTTCCATTAATTCTTGATGGAATTCGCTTCGGCAACAACAAACGTTAATAATTATTGCAATAAATGTCATTTCTACACAAATTAATAATTTTCGAAATATAGTCTATTCCAAGAAAAAGATCAATAGGCGCCATCTAGTATCGTAATGTCTAAAATAGACAAGTAGGTGATCTTCTAATTGGAACAGACTCTATTTGAATTTTCGAGATGGATTCGGATTTCTTTTGATGTTACTTCTTCGATTTATTTGAAACTTGAAAGTTGACATTGTTTTTGAATCAATCTGTCAATGTCATTTCACCGAAAACGATTTAACTGTCTGTCAAAAAAATCCGAATCAAAAAAATCCAGATGTTTATTCAGTCGATTCTTGTGACGAATCCTCATCTTGATCGTTGAATATTTTGTAATATTTCGAAAATAATTCTTTAAATCAAGTGGTTGGAATTAGTGGAGAATAGAGCCGCTTTTCTTCATAAATCCTCTCAAACATTAAAAAGAGTTTAATGTAAATATTTTGATTTTACTAACTTCTTCTTTGAAGAAAGACGATAGTTTGTTCTATTTTGGGCCGTACTTTATGGCCCAAACATATTATAACAGTTGAAAAGAAAATGAAGAATTCTTGTCGGAAATCATTTTGAACTGTAAACTCATTAGTTTAGAAATAGGTTTTATTTATATTTAAATAGATTTGCATGAAATCTGTAAATATATATTTTCTTTTCCAATAACAGCTGTCGATTTTGGTGGAAATTGTCTAGAAAATGTGCAATGTTCCATTAAAACACCCTCATCTGTTTGTCAAGAAAACAAATGCATTTGTCCTCAACATATGCACGAATTCAACAAATCCTGTTTCAAAAATGTCGGTTAGTATTGTGCTACAGTTAAATAAACAAATCATTTGACACTTATAATAGTGATAAAAAAATTATATTCTGTTCGAAAAAGTATCTCGATCCGCATCGACACTCAAATATTCAACAATAAAACACGTATGTCCATCTTTATCCTCAATTATCCGTTATCTAGAGGAGTCAATTTGTGAATTTGAATGGAAATTCCTGCAATTTGTTTTGAGAAAATGAAAATTTTCGTGATCGACGATCTTTTCTTCCAGTTTTCTGAGGATTGAAAGTTTTGTTGAGACACTTCTGAAAATTTTGTAATTTTCAAAAATAAATTAGTCCTGAAATATTCTACAAAAAATTGAAAATCTTAAAAACTTGCAGTAAATTTTAAAATAAGTTCTGAGAAATTTGATCGAAAACTTGTGAATTTTAAAACTGTAATTATACTGAAAATTGAAATTTTCACTCAGTGAAAATGGGAATTTCGCTGAAAACAGTCAACTCCTTGCTTCATCTTCAACTTCTTCCTTCATCCGTTTTCTCAACACTCAATTCTACAGTCGACTGCTGGAAATCTTCAACAATCTGAAAATTTCACCAATTATTGAAATGAAATTTTGTTTGAAATACTTACATAGTTTTTTTATTGATACACTAAAGATTTGGCAACCTGAATTTTTTGTAATATTTCAATGAAAAATCGAAAATTGGAACCTGAGAAGTCTTGCTGAAAAAAATCAATTTTCAGAGCATTAATGAAATTCTCTTCAAGAAAAACATGTGAAACTGGATTTTCTGAAAATTGCAAAAATTATAGTCATTTATTATTAACTGGAGCAAGTACAAGGAAAAATTATAAAATTATGAAGCTTCAGCAATTCAATTGAAAATCATGAAATTTCCAAAAACAGTCCTGAAAATCTTAAACATTTTGAAAATTTCACAAGAAACCTCCTGATCCAATATAACCTCTAAATAGAGATCGGAATCGAGATACTCTTTTGCACTGAAATTTCAAAAAAATCAGAAAAATTCAATCATAATTTTCAGAACTTGGTAATTCTTGTTCATCTAATGAAGAATGTTTACCAATTCATCTGACTCATTGTATCAATTCAACATGTTACTGTATCAACAATTATATTCCAAATAGAGAAAATTCCAGATGTTTACCATTAGCAAAATCGATAGATTCAAAGTGTGAAGAAAATTCTCAATGTGTTCAAAATTTCGGCTTAGGCTCCTACTGTTATTTCGGCTATTGTAAATGTCAAGACTTATATCAATTCGATACGAAACGTAATCAATGTATTCGAGACCATTGTAAGTTTATAAAACAATTTATACCTAAAATAGTTTGGAAAATTAATGGAAAATTTAGTGCTAGGTGAAAATTGTGCAAGTCATCGGGATTGTCATCAACCAGGTGCCGGTGCTAGTCGACTTGAATGCATCTTAGGCGAGTGCAAGTGCAAACCAAACTATAAAATAATCAATAATTATTGTATTTATTCGAATAATTCACCATCTTTAAAAATCTACCCCATTTTAATCTTCATCCGAATCATTATCAATTTATTATTTATATAGAATAAGGCGAAAATCAGGTGGAATCATATCGATGATTAAACCTTTATCAATCTTATCATCCATTGATATTTATTCTATGATAATGATAATCCTATAATTGTTACAATAAACTATTAGTAAAATCATGGCTTACTTTGTTTTAATTCAGTTGATCTTCTTTTCTGTTTTAACCACAATTCAATCACAGAAACTATCAGAACAACGATTACGTAAGTTGAATTTAATTACTACAATAAAATTATTAATTTAATTAAATTCCATTGATTATATAGAGTCTTATCAGAGATGTCGCTACGATAGTGATTGTAAAACAAATGCTTTCTGTTACGGAAATGATGATACAACAGCTGGTTATTGTAAATGTAAAGATGATTATGAATTAAATCGAAATGCTACATTTTATGAATGCTTAAAAGGTATATTATAATTCTATAATTAATTGATTAATTGTAATTAATTTGGAAATTTAGCCGCGAAATTGGGTGAAAGTTGCCAAGAAGATTTCCAATGTGAATTAATTGCCGGTCCATTAGCTATCTGTAATCGTTATCAAATTTGTGAATGTAACCCCGAAATCGCCCATAATTATACTGATGGACTTTGCTATAAAACTATAAGTAAGTCTAGATCCAGAAAAATTTAAACACCATCTATGATTTATTCACAAAACTACACTCTTCGATGACGCGGCAAATTAGATCTAATTAATTTCGAAAGAAATCATAGATGGCGTCAATCACAAATTCTCAATTTTTTTCTTCCGATTTTAGAATTAACAGAGCCCTGTTTAACGGATCCGAATTGTAAATTATCGAATAATAAATTCGCTTATTGTACATTCGGTCATTGTATGTGCCGTTCTGGTGAAATTCCATCCGATGATTTGAAATCATGTTTAATTGCGAAACAATTGGGTCAATATTGCAATAACGATTGGGAATGTTCAACAAATAATCCGAATACAATTTGCGATAAAATTTGTACATGTAGTATGGAATATGTACTATCAAGAAATGCTACACAATGCTTAAAAGGTAGAAATTGTGATCTTAGTCTGGATGTTGTTTAATAAAATTTGTAATTGATTTACCTAGCTGCGACTAGTTTTGGTCAGTCTTGTGAAGAAGATCAACAATGTATGGATTATCTTTACCGCAGTATTTGCGTTAATGGTAAATGTTCGTGTGAGGAAAATTACCACAGTAGTGGTTTGGGTTGTGTGAAAAGTGCGAAAATTGGACAAGAGTGCTTTGAAACAGCTGAATGTGTTGTTAGTAAAAAATTGAATGGCAATATTGAATGTTCGGAAAATATTTGTAAATGTTTATATGGGGAAAATAGTGATGGTTGTAATTTAAAAAACCATTCAAATATTAATCAAATTTATTACAAACAAATACTCGGTTTTTCATTAATTCTATTGATCACTCATAAAATTATTAATTATTATTATTAATTATAAACAACAATAAATGACAATTAATTTTATCAATAAATAATTTGATTTGTTTATTATTATAATTTTATTATTATTATTATTGTTATAAAATATAGTGGCAGTCCTGGTGTTAAAGTCTGGGTGTAACCTGAAAATTACGTTGTTAACAATAATTCTACTAAGGCCCAATTTATATAACGCTTTGTCGCTCGTCTCACGTCTCTGTGTAGAATCACATGATTAGACAATTATTTCAATTTCTATTTTAAGGAGAAATTTGTTTAATTAATTAAGAGAATTTTTTTTTGAGTAATTCGTAATTTCATGGAATTCAGTCAAGGTAACTGTCTAATTTTATTTCTCTAATAAATTCCAGATTACGTTATACATACATATAAATGAAATATTGTGATGTCAAGGATATTTTTATCTAATTAGAATTTTCTATATGTGGCAAGATGTCCCGCTTATCCAATTACATTTATCAACGATTCGATCTTTAAATTAAGACAAGTCGCACACGTTCCGCCACGTATTATTTATTAATATTTCAATCTAAACACTGAAGTAAGTCTTACTTAATAATTCTTCTTAAGTCTTCAAGATGACTCAAATTAAGAATTAAGTCACCTACGATTCAAATTGTTCATAATGTTAAAAGGGTGGCTTTGAATCAGATGAATAATTGTTGCGCGAATAAGATATCAACTAGTGTGCGACTACATTAAGATGATTTAGATTGTAGTATAATGTCACTCATATTTATTTTTATCGGAGGGAGTGAGAGGTGCGATATTACTCAATGTGTGAACGCAGCCTAACAACTATAACCCTTACGATTGGAATAAGTAAAATTATTATTGATCGCTGTTTTTTTTTGTTTGTTATATTTCGACGATAATAACTAGATTCTACACGTGTTTTTTTTTTCAATAAATAAATATAAGGGAACTTACTTGAACAAACAAGCCCATTATTATCGGAATACAGGCTGTCTTTACATTTACATTTAGTTTGATGTTCGCAATAAGCACCTTCAATACAATGTTCATCGTATTTACACATTTGGCCGACTCCTATTAGAAAAAAAAATTTAAATTTTAATCAATTATTAATTATTAAAGAAAATTAAAACAAACCTCCAATACATTTTTCTTTAATTCTATTCGGAATATACCAACGATCACATTGACAAGTGCGATTTGTTGAACAAAAATACCCAAAATTACCACAATCATTATTATTATGACAATAAAAATTCAAATAACCTAAAATCGAAATAATTTCAATCAATCATATATAGTGAATATTCAAAAATTTACCATTTCCGGCGGAAATAAAGTTGCACAAAATCCATAAACACATTAAACGTTTCATCATATCGGAAAATAAGTGTCTTCTAAATTTCCACCAAAATTATCAGTGTTTGATCGATAAATATTACCTGTAAATTGATTGAATTGACACCTTTATATTGGAGTAATATTCAAATTGAGGAGGAAATCGTTGTTGTTGTTGTATTTCTCCATTGTTATTGACTTGAAGTAAATATCGATTTCGAATTTCCCCAATATTTATGAAGCCCTTTTCCTACTTATATACAGACGACGTCCAATCAACTATTAACTACAATTTGTTAAATAAAAATAACAACGGATTAATTAGTGGAAATTTATGAACATTACAAACATATGGAAACGATTAAAACTACAATAATCGAGTCTATTTTTATTATTTATTAATTATCTATAATCCCAATCTTTTTTGATTAAATCGGCGGCCTTTTCACCAATCATAATAATAACGGCGTTCGTATGGCCGGCCACAATATTCGGCATAATTGAACCATCAACAACTCGTAATCTATCAATACCGTAAACTTTCAATTCTGGATTGACAACAGCGTCTGGATCATTGGATGGGCCCATTTTACATGTACCAACTAAATGGCCGATAGTACTGGCCATATGATGAACAATACATCTCCAATAATCATCCGAACGGAATTTGAAATTTCGACAAGCAGGAAATGGTAACGGATTGTATGTGGCTGAATATTTTCGAAAATGACGCGATTCACCAATTGAAACAGCCTAGAATTGAAAAAAGAATCAGAAAAATTTCAATTATTCTTATTATTATTATTAATAATAATAATTAAAGACCACACATGAAACAAGAAGACAACACATTTATTATTAATTTTAATTATACTGATTAAAAATTCAACAAAAGCTGAATTGTTCGATTGTTGATTATTCATTAAGTCATTAATGACTGTTTTTTGGTTTGAATACACGTGTAGTTAATTTGCTATTTTCTTAAATTGTCGTTATACTAACAGAAAATAAAATAACGGGTGATCCGAATTATTTCCGTTTCAAACTACTATTAAATCAAATATAATTTCGATGACACGTTATCTTTATTGAAACAATAAGTAGTTTCGTCCGGTAGTTTTGTTTTAGTTTCATTAATTAATGTCAAGCGTTACCGTGGAAAATAAGTGCACTTAAATTTTGAAATATTATATGGTATAAGTGAGCGATTTTTAAACGTAAGCACCCTATTTTGAAATTTAGAGCTAATCATTTTTTCGCTTTTATGAGTGAGTCTTTTTTGGAATAGTTTCACGTGAATATTTTCCATACAATTGAAATTTAAATTTAAAAATATATATTCATTCAATTGTTCCATCAATGTCACATTTGATTATTGCGCTTCGTTGCATTATTATTACAAATTGATAGTTAAAGAGATTTAGTTGATTAATAATTCATTATTGGTTTTAGTAGAGAGGGATTATTTTTTTTTTGTTTTTTAAGCGTTGAAGTTTTCACCTTCACCTACAAAAATTTTCAAAATTCACCACTTCAATTTCAACTGTTATGATACCAAGTGAAAGTGGCACTATTTCCAATATCTACCAAATAAAAAAAATAAATGAAGGTCGTATCCTTGCTACTAGATTTACACAGTCCCATGTTAATTATAATTATTATAATCAGATTAATAATAATTGAGGTGACAATTGATGATAATTACCATTTTTATCCCCTCCACTAGTACATTAACATCATCTTCATGTTGTAGATAATTGGCTTGAATTATGGGCCAATGTAAAGGGTTATTATCTTTGATGAGGATGCGTCCTCGACTTTTGGGCCTTAATAAAATCGGTGAAATTCCAAAAGATGGCGTTAGTTGATAAATTCCATAAGCTTTCTGATAGAAATCATTTGGTAAATTCAATAAATTCCGTATACTACCGAAATTGTCGCCGTTTAGACCGCCAGCAGTCAAAACCAATTCAATATCCGGATTATTTATGTGATTTTTAGCGTATTTTGTTTGAACGAAAGCGACAGCTTCAGATCCTCCAGGGATCGTAAAAGGACCTTTACTGTTCACAATATAATCGAATATATAAGCCGGATTTTGTAGTTTCAAATCGGATAATGTGACAGTTTCATTGATTAAAAATGCCAAAGTCATCATTACCAAATGGTCTTGGAGATTGTATCCGACTTTTAGATTTTGTATAACTGGAATTTTGACACGTTCCAATTCTTCTTTGGGTCCAATTCCTGATAACATCAATAAATGCGGACTGTTGATACTACCAGCTGATAAAATAACTTCTTTTTTAGTTTTCACAATGAATTTTTGATGATTCTTCAAAAATTCCACCCCATAAGCTTGACGAGTTTTTGGATCAATTAAGATTTTGGTCACACGCGATTTTACCGAAACATGTAAATTTGGACGGTAACGGATCGATTTCAAGTAGGCTTTCGAAGCACTGCATCTAGCACCGTTTTTCATAGTCCCTTGAATTTTCGAAAAACCCAATATATCTTTTCCATTAATATCGACTTTATTATAACCGAAATCTTCACCAGTTTTCAAGAATAATTCCACCATTGGTGATTCGTATTTAGGTTGTTCGACATGAAGATAACCATTTTTCCCGTGATAATCTTCATCGATTCCACGACATAAACTACAATTTTCCGATTTAATAAAATACGGTAAAATATTATTGTAATCCCATCCTGGATTGCCTAAATTGGCCCATTCATCGAAATCTAAACGATTACCTCTAGTATAGACGAGGAAATTGATAACGGACGTCCCACCGAGAGCTTTGCCGTTCGGCAAATTGCAAATCTGATCGATCATTGCTAAGCATACTCGATCGGATCGTTGACTCTTAAAGCCCCAATTATATACTGTTAACGATTGTAATGGTGCTATTAATGGAACATCGTTTAGAAATATTTCATCATTACCGGCTTCCAATAGAAGTACGGTCCAATTTGGATTTTCAGTTAGACGATTCGCAACAACACTACCACCTGAACCGGCACCAATCACTATAAAATCGTAAAAACTGTCAAAATTGTTTGTATCGCGAATTGGACCACCGTTCAAATTAAAAATACGCTCGAAACTGTTCAAAATATTCTCAAATTGTCTTTGATTGTTATAAACTGGATTTATTGATAACAGAAATAATAATAAGAATAGAAGGAATGTCCGATTTAAACGCATGTTGGTTATAGAAGTGATTCTTGAAAAATCCTGATTGTTGGTGTCCTTGTTAATAACATCTTTTTCCCACTTTACTCAGACAATTGTTGGGTAAATTCATTTGTTTTTTCCTTCACAACAACAATATTAATGTGAGCAAGAATTCAACGATTTGTTTATTTGCGAAATAATCGTCTGGTTCAATTGCCAAAATTTTACCCAAAATTAGGTCAAACAATAGATACATTAAGATAAAAACGAATCACTTATTGATTATGGTTAAATAATCGAATTTCAAGTTTGGTAATTATTATTATTATTATGATTTATGTAAAATTGCCTTGAAATTCGTGTATTTGCGAAATCCACAAAATTTTAACTTGTAGTTCAATGTCCCAGATAACTAACTATCTAATTACTCAATTTAGGTTACTGAAATCTTAATTTTAATATTTTTTATTTCGAACCATTTATTAATAGGATCATTTGTAATGAAATCAAGAAATCCAATCTAATCAATTGGTTTCAACTACTAAACCAATTAAACAACAAAGTGTATAGTATAAATTTCAATGTCTTTGCTATAGTCGATTCGAGTTTGGAGCTATATAGGCGGGACTTGACACTTTGACCTATAATCCCTCCCAAGTACATTATTAGTGTTATGGTTATCAAGATAATAGGTGACTAATGGCCTATGATTTCCATCTCACTCTTTGACAATAAATTAAATAAATAAATAAATTTACTCCCTCCCCTTTCACTGAATGGCTCTAAAATTTTGAGTTATTTCAGTAGTTTAGTACAAAGATGCCTTATTTTCTAGAGCTTCACTTCAGGATCTAACAAACAATCGAATAATTCCGATATAAATGAGACGATACCTAGACCTCCAAAGTAGTAAAAGCGGTAATTTTTTTCTGAATGATGCAATAGTGAAATTTCATCAATTATTAATTATTAGTGAAAGTATATTGTAACAGTATAGCGTCATAATAACTGAGGCATCCCAAAATACAATTATAATAGAAAATAAGTCACTAAATTGTGAGTCAATTCAACTGTTCTTTTCGCAAACAAATTGTTATAAATTCCAATTAAATTTGTAGACAAAAAAACTTGTCAAATTCTTCTAAATTAATTGAATTTTTTTAGAACACTTACCACTATTATTTCGGTTTTTTTTTTGTTTTTCTAGTGAACGGAAATAGTGGAAATGGCACAATGTTACAACAAATAAGCGCCATCAGCCATCGCAACTCTTCATTCCTTCAAAAAACACGTCGTTAACCGGGTTGACATCAACAAAGTCTAGGTCATCATAACAAATCAACTGATTCTAAAATAGAGAAAATGACTTAAATTAGAAAAATGTTGATTAAGTGTTTGATAATATTATCAGTAATTGTTGTAATTTACGCCCACTCCAATTATGAGATCGATCAAGGTGAGAAATACCAACAAAATCAAATCACAATTGAAATTCAATTGTTTTGTTACCATGACTACACTACAATCATTCTCATTGGTTTAAAATTTTTGTCAGTTTTGATTACCACCAAAGGGAAGTCCTGGAATAAAACAATTAAAGTTAGAGATTATAAAATACATACTTGATTGTTTTTAGTTAAATTTTTGGTAAAAAAATGGTCACCTCTAATTTGGTTATACACCGAAGAGAGTTATTTTCCATTATCTGTAGAAAATTTTCTGGAAAATGTCCATATAGAAGATAATAATAATGAACAATTGAATTGGGAAATTTCAAATTCTGATCATCTACCATTAATTGAAACTAAACAAAGTTTTCTAGTCACCAATCAGAATTTAGACGACTTAAAATTTGCAAATATCTCATTTTTAAACGGTCGTAAACCGTCTAATCGTCCAATTCCGGTCTATGCTTTAGTGAAATTTTGTGATAATTCTGAAAATTTTGACAATACAAAGCCCAGTCTCCATTTTCATGTAACTTATTGGACCTTTTATCCATATAATAAAGGCAAAAACATTTGTTTTTTGGGTAAGTCAAGCAACTTGATTAACATGTCTAAATGTAAATTTGACCTGATCGTTTAGGTAAAGTCCCATCACCGACTTTCTTCGGTCGTTGTTTGGGTCACTTGAAAACCATTGGTAATCATATCGGTGATTGGGAACATGTCACATTATTCTTCCATGGTAAATTATACCCTTCTGAAATGTATTTATCAGTCCACAATACAGGTAGTTACTATAAATATGATCCGATAAATGGGAAATTTATATATAATTCTGGACGTAAAACTAAACGATTCACGCCAAAATTTCCACAAATTGCACGTATTCAAAGTGGACATCCTGTATTGTTCGCAGCTGATGGTTCGCATGGTTTATGGTCAGCGCCCGGTAATTATAATTATGTAAATTTACCAAGATTATTTGATCGATGCGGCTATGGTATACCGTGGAAAACATGGGAAAATTTACAAATTTTCATATTAGGCTTTGATAAATTACCAAATTGGATGTTTTATAAAGGCAAATGGGGCAATTCGAAATCTAAGTGTATTTTATTCAAACGTTTAGGATTATGTGAATTTAGTGATGGACCTGATGGTATTCTGAGAGACAACAAAGAATTCCAATGTTAATTCATTTATTTATATTTAAATTAATTCTACAAACGTACGATTAGTAGTGTAAACGTAGCTTTAGATGATGTAATGGTAACTCTAGCCACTACCACTATTAAATCCAAACAATAATTAGAAAGTCTAAAATTATTGTTTGAATTTTAATTGGAATTATTTGAAATTCGATTATAGTAGTGGAATTTTAATTAAAATTCAATAATTGATTTGTTTTTATTAATAAATCAGATACGGATGTGGTTGAGGCGAGTGATGTCATTTTTGTGTCAAAATTTTTAGGTTAGTTTCCTATCAACCTCTAAATTTTCCTTATCCAACTTATTTTCTAACAAAAATCCTTAAATCGTATAAAGTTTTAATAAATGTCGTCAATTTTTAGATATTTTTCTCGAAGATTTTCAATTTTTCCAATTTTCCGTAATTCTAACAGAATGGATTGTGAAGATGACCTATTGTATTATTCACATCAGAAATTATCAAATCTTATACAACAAAAAGGCGATCGAAATGCAGCAATTAAAGATTATTTAAACAATTTAAATTATCAGCCCATCAAAGATTTCGCCAAAGGTATCAATTGTTTTATAATTGTTCAGTTTTTATTTTCTAATAGTTTCATTGTAGATTTGGAATGGTTTAACGTATCGGAACCGTTATCTTTTGCTAAACATCTCAAAGGAAAAGTGGTTGTTTTGGACTTTTTCACATATTGTTGTATAAATTGTATGCATATCATACCTGATTTGAGAGCAATTGAACAAGAATTCTCAATTGAAGACGGTCTTGTTGTTGTAAGTTTCTAGAAATTGCTACTTGAAGATCTAAAATTATCTATTTATCATCTAGAATATTAATTAATAATTAATTTTGAAATTAAATAACAAATAAGAATAAGTCTTCAATTCTGGAGCCCTATTCAAAAATTTATAATTAAATTAATGTTGATTTGTAGATTGGAGTTCATAGTGCTAAATTTGAAAATGAGAAAATCTCATCTAATATCCTATCAGCTGTACAACGTTACAATATCAATCATCCAGTTGTAAATGATAAGAATTCTGAAATTTGGAAAAATTGTGATGTTAATTGTTGGCCAACATTATTAATTTTGGGACCAAATGCTAATCCGATATTAATGTTAATGGGTGAAGGCCATAAAGAAAATTTACAACTTTATATAAAATGTGCTTTAGAATATTATAAATCGAAAAATCAAATATCAAATCATAAATTACCGTATGAATCAGCGTATCATCTATTGCCCGATTTAAAAGGACCATTATTATTTCCGGGAAAAATTACAAGCTTTCATGATAAAGATCAAGAAATTTTGGCCATTTCTGATAGTGGTAATAATCGAATATTGATTATAACAACAGATGGTACGATTCAATATCAAATTGGTTGTGGTGAAATCGGTTTTAAAGATGGTAATTTCGACGAGTGTCAATTTAATACACCACAAGGTCTAGTCTTTCAAAATGCTTCAATATTATTTGTTGCCGATACAGAAAATCATGCAATTCGTAAGATTGATTTAAATCGGAAATTTGTCGAAACAATTGCCGGCACTGGTGTACAAGGCCATGATCGAATTGGTGGTAAATTATGGAAAAATCAAGAAATTTCATCACCATGGGATTTATGTATTTATAAAACAGCCGATATGGATATGACATTTTATCCAGACAATAATCCACCATTACGTCATGTTTTATTAATTGCAATGGCTGGTACCCATCAAATATGGGCATTATTCCTTGAAGATACCGTTTGGTGGAAATGTAAAAAATATCAAGCTGGTACCTGTATAAATATAGCTGGTTCTGGACGTGAAGAAAATCGTAATAATTTATATCCACAAAATTCAGCTTTTGCCCAACCATCTGGTCTAGCTTTATGTTATAAAAACAAAGAAATTTATATTGCAGATAGTGAAAGTTCTAGTATAAGACGATTATCATTGATTGATGGTAAAGTAACACCGGTAGTTGGTGGTGATAAAAACCCACAGAATTTATTCGCATTTGGTGATAAAGATGGAGCATTATTCGATGCTAAATTACAACATTCCTTAGGTTTGGCCGTTTCAAAAGATGAATCAACACTATTTGTTGCCGATACTTATAATCATAAATTGAAAAAAATTGATATTACACAAAATACCATCAAAACTCTAACAACTCCAACAATAACCGATACTACTGATAGTACCAATGGTAATATTTTCAATGAACCTGGTGGTTTATGTGTGGGTAGTTCCGGTGATAAATTGTACGTGGCCGATACGAATAATCATTCAATCAAAATATTGAATTTAAATCGACAAAATACGGTAACTTCAATCAAAAAACTCGATTTAAATCAACCAGAAATGCCAATTAAATCGAATAAAATCAATTTACCTATCATTGATTTAAAATCGATTTGTTTAAATCGAAAAGGTGGTAAATTGATTTGTGAAATACAAATGAAATTTTTAGATGGTTTGAAATTATCGAATGATACACCACAAAAATGGTATATTAATTTACCGAATGCTACATGGTCTTGTGTACCATCTAGTGGTAGTGATATTGATAATATTGATATTGTTATTAGTGTGCCTAATATTATTGATAATGATTTTATTGATTTTGTTTTTAATATTGTTGGCTGTACTTCGGACACTTGTTTACCGAAGCATTTTATAGCTCGTTTAGTTGTTAATGGTAAAAATGATGGAGAAACGAGCCTAACTAATTGTATAACAATAGGCTTAGGCCCTAAAGATGTTAAAATTTTATAAATCATTCATTTGTTTGTATTAATTGGGCTTCAATAAAATATTTTGGTTTTCATTATATCAGGAATATTTTTAGTAACTTACCGAAATTCCAATTTCAGAGTGTAAGGATTGAATTAGTATAGGAGAGGATATGTCCAGGTGGGTGGCTTAAACAGTTTTAAATTCTTCATGTTCTATATTCTTTCAAATTTCAAATACAAAAAAAAATTGTTTCAATAGCAAAAATTTGAGTCGACATGAAAGTTTAATATTCTTCACCACCTTCGCCTTCACCTTCACCCGAATCCATACCAACTTCTTCATAATCTTTTTCTAAAGCA
>JAZBGZ010000837.1:15235-28076 GCA_037414795.1 Stenodera caucasica | reverse complement strand
CATTTTGTAATGCAGGTACTTTATTTGTAAAAAAAAAACAAATTAATTGATTCATTTATTACGATTATTTATTTTTTTTAGATCCGTGCCACTTTGAAATATATCCAGGATAATCAATTTCCGGCCGTTACGGTTTTCCGTGATAATCGTCCGCATTATTTCCGGAGAGATGAACATTCCGGCACTTGGACACCTGTTCGATATTAATTAATTTTTCTAAAATATGACGAATTTGTTGATAAATTAATGTGTATAAAATTATCTGATTGTTGTCTAAATAATTAATATTAATAATAATAATAATAATAATAATGATGATGTATAAATATTTTTGCAAATTAATTATAAGTCTATCTTTTACTATAATTATTGGGAAATTCACTGATAAATTATAACGCAATTTCCATCTCTTATCATTTGTTTATAATTTAAAAATTGTGATTTTTTTTACAATGTTTCAAAGTTTTTATATTAATTATTGAATTGATTATATTATTATTACTTTAATTATTGATAGAATTACTGCCAGTAATTGATTTTTCCAAATATAAAATTTATTTTGTTAAAATATAATGCTTTAGTTAAGTTTGTTAATTGGGTTGTTGAATAATAGTGAACTAATTAAATATCGCCACGCTTGAAATTGTTTTTTCTTCCCATTTGTTTTGTCAAAAATCTTCATCTTCATTTGTTTCAATATACTGACGATAAATCGATTTCGTATTGGAGTTTGTTTCGTTGAGATTATTATGATCGGATTGAGATTTCTTCAATTTATTGCCGGTAAAAGCGACACGATTCAGACGATAGTCTCGATTCTCTTTATTAAATTCCAAATTTTTCATTATAATTTTCAAATAATCTTCAGGAATGAAATTATAAATAATCATTGTCGCCATTTGTATTTTCCGTAATAGAAATTTGTGCCGATTTTCTGCACTATCGATTTCCCGTTGATTTTCGTGCTCTTTATCGATCAAATCGATTTGAATTTCATCCAAATTCTCGTCAACTTCTGCAATTTCTTCCGTAATTTTCCTCTCGTCATCCCGCAATTTTCCTAAACTCTCCTCCATAACCGACCGTTCGTCATTCTTACATTTCAATATTTCCATTAATTCGTTGTTGAACTGATCGAAATTCTGTATCAGAAGATCGTCCTGTACGATTAGAATTTTCTCTTTTAAACGATTCTTTTCGGTTTCGATCTCTTTCAATTTTTCTTGCCATTTTATCAATTTGCGCTTTTCATAATCAATCATCTGATTGTTTCCCAATTTTTCAGCAGTTTCATCTACTGGATTGACGTCATTTTCAGGTAATTGTGTAGTTTTATGCATGGTTTTAATTATTTAAAAAAAAATAAATTTATGTAAAAATTTGTATAGAAATTGTCAAAAATGACAAATGTTTATTTCAAAAAATTGATTTTTGTCGGATTGAAGTTGATTTTTTGTTCCGGAATTGTTTAGTGTACGATTCGCGTGTTTGAATTCGTATATTCACTAAATCACGCATAGTACGGAATAGCACCGAAACTGGGGACATATCGTTTTGGGGAGGATTCCTATCTGTAATAATAATAATATAATAAAAGGGGGGGTTTCAAATCTATTATTTCTGTTTATTTATAAACCCATGGAAATTATCCAAGAAATTCTCGAGATTTTCGTTATCAAATAGCTAATCGAAAAGTTTTAATCTAAATTGTCATTCAATTTAACTTGCCTAATCTGACCACTTCGACTGGAAGAAATTCTATTCTTCGAAATGCAGATGTCTCCACCTTCGACTAGATTCCGATCGTCATGTAGCTTATCTTCATCAAATTACTGGGATCAAGATTTACTTGAGAATGAAGACAGTACCTGAATTCTATTTATTGGTAGTTTCTTAGCGAATTTTGTACCTATGAAAAAATTATATTCTTCAAAACTCAGATGTCTCTGTCCTCAACTAAGTTCCGATAGTAGCTTATTTTCTTCAAATTACTGAGATCAAGATTTACTAGAGAATGAAGATAGTACCTGAATTCTATTTATTTGGTGTTCCTTAGCGAATTTTCTACCTAAAATGCTATTTTTAAAAAAAACTCCATTAATATTGAGGGCGATTCAAATGGAAGTAGAGATGGAATGTTAAAAAGCTTCTAGTGCCCCATCTCTACTGCGACTGTGCTATCACAGTTTGGATTGTCAATACTCTAAATTTTCATTCAATTTAACTTGCCTAAACTGACCACTTGAGATTCAACTGGAAAAAATTCTATTCCCCAAAATGCAGATGTCTCTGTCCTTAACTAAGTTCCGATAGGAGTTCATCTTCATCAAATTACTGGGATCGAGATTTACTTGAGAATGAAGACAGTACCTGAATTCTATTTATTGAGAGTTCCTTAACGAATTTTCTACCTCAAACGCTATTCTATAAAAACTCTCCATTAATATTGAGGACGATTCAAATGGAAGTAGAGATGGAATGTTAAAAAGCTTCTAGTGCCCCATCTCTACTGCGACTGTGCTATAACAGTTTGGATGGTCAATAATCTAAATTTTCATTCAATTTAACTTGCCTAAACTGACCACTTGAGATTCAACTGGAAAAAAATTATTGTCTTAAAAATGCAGATGTCTCTGTCCTCAACTAAGTTTCAATTGTAGCTTATCTTCATCAAATTACTGAGATCAAGATTTACTAGAGAATGAAGACAGTACCTGAATTCTATTTATTTGGAGTTCCTTAGCGAATTTTCTACCAAAAATGCTATTTTATAAAAAATGTTGAGGACGATTCAAATGGAAGTAGAGATGGAATGTTGAAAAGCTTCTAGTGTCCCATCTCTACTACAACTGTGCTATGAAATTTGGATTGTCAATAATCTAAATTCTCATTCAATTTAACTTGCCTAAACTGACCACCAGAGATTCAACAGAACGAATTATATACTTAAAAATGCAGATGTCTCTGTCCTCAACTAAGTTCCGATAGTAGATTATTTTCATCGAATTAGGAATGAAGACAGTACCTGAATTCTATCTATAGGTAGTTTCTTAGCGAATTTTCTATCTAAATCGCTATTGTATAAAAAAAAAAACACTCCTTTTATATTGAGGATGATTTAAATCGTAGTAGAGATGGAATATCACAGATCTTCTGGAGTCTGATCTCTACTGCGACTGTTTTATTTTCTGTAATATCATCAGAAATATTTTATTCTTGATTGTGGTGATTTCAATGTAATGAAGCTCTTATCACATATAATATTTGAATTTGGAGACATTATTTTTAATAGTCTTAAGGGCTCAAAAATCCATTCTTATCCTACCATAATTCCGTTGCTATGATATCATGACGCATCATTTCGATTTAACAATTATCGATTGAACTCGAACTTTTACCTATATAAAGACCCGTCCAACCCAACTAGCAATAATTCCATTCCTCTCGTTCGATTTATTCACAATAAAATATGTATTCGAATTCATCAAATACACCGAAAAAACCAAAATCAGCCACTAGTTATTTGGTACGATCTCGTTTAGGACCATCGAAAAGTTCATATTCAAAACCATTATTTTCGCCCAATGAGAAAAAGAAAAAAACCAAGTACGTAGTGATATCGATCCGATGAATACAAACATTAGTTTCTAATTGACGCATTCAATTTTCTTTTGTTTTGTCTTGTTCAAGGAAATTTAATGGCTTAAAGATGGATTATCAACGAAAACCTGATTATGCTGATACAGCATATCGTGAAGCTGTATCACGTTTACGGATTTTATTAGCTGAAAGTTACATACCATTAAGAAGAACATCTCATCGAGAATTCGATAGTGGTGGTGAAGGTGATAATCAGTCTTTGATAAGTGCACATAGTAGAACGTCAAGAATGGGAGGAAATGGCCGTCGAACCTATCACGAATATCTGCCAATATTACCGAGACGGTACAATTATTATGCTACAACAAGTGAATTTTTCGCTAAAGACCCAAAATCGACAATGTAAGTCCCGCTTTAAATCATCCATTTTTATCGAAAGGTTCATCTGTCTGAAATTTTCAGAGATCCTTCGAAATTCGAGAATAGCAGCGTTTTACCGCCGGAATTGATGTCGTTTGTTGAGAAACAAGAGAATTACATCGAACAATTAGAGAAGGAATCGCGATTTTGTCGGGTAAATCACCGAATTTCTAACTCAAAATAAAGTAACAATCTTATTTATTAATTAAAGGAGGAACTGTCATCTTTACTAGCTAAAGTAAAGGATGTGATCAGTGAAAATAAGAATTTACACGATAAACAGAAGACTTATCTCATGAAATCAGTTTCTAGTCATCTAGAAACTGAAACTGATACTGAAACGGATTTCGATTTTACCGAAAAAGTGAGATTAAATCAACATTTATACCGATTATTTTTACCAATTTTTAGATCAAGTCATCTAAATCTAGAAAAACTCAAATTTTGGAAGGCCCAGCTATAATGTACGAGTCCCGTATTTCCGAATTAGAGGCTCAATTGACACAGGCGAAAATCGACTTGAAAGAAGCCATCGAAAAAGGTGAATCCTACAGGAGGAAACTAGCCGATGAGAATGTATTCAATGGGAATACAATGGAGAATTATAAAAATAAACTAGAGAATCTTCAACGGTAATTTGGACATAATTCGATTATTAATTGATTGATTCGATGATATTTTAGCGAAAAAGAAGCATTACAAGAGTCCGTAACGAAATTACAGGAGGCTTTAGCCAAATTCCGTAACAAAGAGAACGATGCTAGCGATCAAGTCCAACGGACTTTAAACGTGGCCGAACAAGCTCAATTCGAAAAGAATGCAGCCGAATCGGAAGTCCGACGTCTAAAAGACGAATTAGACCGCCAACATAACAAATTAAGAGAAACAATATCGGATCAAGTAATCATCATTCTAACATAAATCCTCGATTTTTCTAACAAATCATTTCAGACACGCCGAATTGCCGAAGAACGAAACACTGTCGAACGCCGCTACAATCAGCATGTGGAACAATTAACAGCCGAATTAGGCGTCCAATGGGAAACTATCAATAAATTACAATTCGAATTGGATAAACAACGTCGTGAAAATAGCGATTTTAATCGAGAATTAGCCCAAAAACAAGCGATGATTGACGAAATCAAAAAAGATACACAAAACAAAATCGGTACATATTTTCCATACTAAAAAATTTCGTTAATAATAAAACATGATTTCTAGCAAGTTTAAGATCGGATCTTGGTGTTAATAATGCCGAAAAAGGCGCTCTCGAACAACAAATCGCCAATCTTCAATTGAGCAAAGAGAAACAAGAACGTCAATCGAAACAGGAAATTATTCGATTACAAGACGAAATTCAATCGTTAAGGCAACGATTAGATCGCGCCGATGCCGATTTAATTCATAGTAAACGGGAAAATCTTCGACTCAACGAACAGATAGCCTCATTAGAGAAAGAAATCAAACTGACCACAGTTTTGAATGAAGAGAGAAAGAAAGATGCAGTATTACCGAAATCGGCGGAAATTCTAAGTTTACCACCACCTAAAGATGATAGTAAATTAATTTCTCTTGTACAAGATATGGAAACTAAACATGGTGAGTTAGAAATTTTCCATCGGGGGGGACGAGTTTATTATTGTTGAGATTTACCATGAGTTGATGCGGGAGGTCTTCTTTTATTTTTCTTATTATTATTATTGTTACAGCGGCTAGTGTAGCCGAATTTGAAGGTATGATCCAATCCCAAAATCAACTCATGAACAAACTCTCGAATGAATGTCATAGTCTCACCCAGAAATTGGAAGCAGCCAACTTGAAACAAAAGTAAGATAGAAATTGAATCTCTCTCTCTCTCTCTCTCTCTTGTTGTTTTCAATAAAAAAATCAAGCTTTTATCTAAAAAATAAATAAACAAATGAATAAATGGTAGAAAAATTAGAGACTAATGATGGCTTGTGTTTGGTAGGGACGGATCAGGCAAATACCAAAAGCGAGTCCGATTCGCCAACAGTCCGACCAACCAAACGCAAGGAACCCATCAAAGTAGATATCAGTATTAAAGTGGTACCTGTAGGTAGAAAGGTTAGTTATATTTTTTTTTAATTTACATTGTTTTTTTTCTTCAATTATCTATAGAGAAGGACATCAATAATAAAAAGAATAATTCGCCGAAATTATCTAAAGAAGATTACTATAATTATATAAAGGTAATTATAAGAGATTTATTGATCTAATTTATTGTAATTATTTCTAGGGAGGAGATACGAGAACTCCAAACTAGCCTAGATCGTTTAAATAATAAATTAAATCAATCACAGACTACCTCCTCCAGTGTCAAAGGTATTTGCTGAAATTTCACGATTTTATCCATTCAATTTATTTAGCTGATCACTTTTTATTTTATGCTAAATTGGTAGTCTGTTTATTTGTAGAAATTCAATCTTTTATAATTAACTTTATAGTAATCATATATTTTTAATGATTATTTAGATGAGGTCTATACAGATATCAATGATAAAACTGCACCTACACAAATAACGCTTAATACTCAAAACCAAGTAAATGATCAACAATACGAACAATATCCTGAAGAAAACCAAATGAATTACTTAACTCAAGAACAATACGATCAACAATACAATATTGATCCATATCAACAATATCAATATGATCCAAATCAACCATATAATATGGATCCGAATCAGCAATACGCGACAGATCAGCAACAATATATTACTGATCCAAATCAGCAACAATATATCACCGATCCAAACCAGCAATCTACTATTGAAACAGAACCCAATCAGCAATCCACTAGTGTAACAGAACTCAATCAGCAAACCACAAATGAAACAGAATCAACTCAACAATCCATTAATGAAACTGACAATGAATCCAAAATTGAAAGAGAATCATCTCTAGATTCAGCAAATCGATGAAAATTTTCCTAGAAAAAGGTACGGATTACATTAAATATAACTCGCTTTAGCTTAACAAAAAAATTTTTATATGTAAATAAAATTGTAACAAATCTATAATAATAATAATAATTAATTTAAATTGTAACAACTTTACCACAAAATTGAATTAAACCAAATTCACCGATTTCCATCCATTTCTCATTTTTAGTGCGAGCTTTCTCAGCAACACCCTCATCTAAACCACATACAATATCAGCTTTTATTGTACGTAAAGTTGCTAATTTTGTTGGATGAAAACCTTGAAGGCCTTCTTCAATTGTTGTTGTTGTTGGTAACCAGTTTTTCTCACCGAATAATTTACGATAATTCAAATCACCTTTAAATATGATCAATTTCGATTCGCTCAATTGTCGATATAATTTTGTATTGACTGTTTTCATTTGTGAATAGTCGATTGGTAATGTCCAAAAATCATTTTCGATAATTTCCCATGTTTGTTTTGTTATATAATCATTCCAACGATTACCCAAAATTTTTAAAGTTTCATTTGAATTTGTTTTTAATAATTTTATAAATGACAGAAAATCATGCGTCATCACATCTGATATGAACCAAGGGATTGTTTTAACGTAAAGACGTATTTTTGTAGCGAATTCTTTTGAAATTAAATAATCAGCTAGACATAAATCGGTGAATAATTCATAGCCTGCATTATCGAAGATTATATCTGAAAAATTCATAATTAGAGAAAAATCAATTCAAGATTGGGAAAATACCAATAATTGTAGATTTTGTTGTTGAATTATCGGAAATAGTTTCCCAAATTCTTTCCGAATGATCAGATAGAATATTAACATTTAATTCATCTAAAATTGACAAATGATGATTCATAACATTCACAACACCGTTCGATAATGATAAATCACACTTATTGCCCCATAAATTCAGCTAAAAATCGATCAAACTTTATTAATTCAAGCAACAATCATCAATATTCAATTTACCTTCAATAAATTAATGAAATCAGATTTTTCAATCTTCTCTGATTGATTGATGATTTCTAATAAATAAATACCTAAATTTATCATTGTTGGTAGAGCTTGTTGACAAGCGTTTTCTTTTTGTTTCAAAAATGGGTCATAATCTTTCAAATTATTACTGTAATTAAAGCAAATCTCTATAATGATTTTTATCAAATTTTACAACAATTTACGTTAATTCAAATGCCTCTCTAATTCGTCTATACATGTAACATTCAGCTAATAACCATATAGTCGAGAAATATGTAACATTACCATTTTTTTCATTTAAATCGCTCAAATACGAATTATAGAATTTCACATCTGATGCTGTTGATGTTAATGGTCTTAAAGGTTTATTAGTTTGTATTTCATAATTTAATTTAGATAATTGTCCAATTACAAATTTCAATTCATCTTGTCCATTTTGACCATATTTTTTACCAATTTCTTCTTTATCCCGTGCTAAACCATCAATTGTTTGTGTCAAAATGATTGGCATACGATTTTTGACTGTATGATAAGCGAAACTTCTATAGAACGAAAATTCAAATTACTAACTGAATAATTAGGGTGACTAATTGATTAATTGGACTTACTTTTTGTAATATGCTCTTAAAAATGCGTTTGTTGGTGTTTTCTCATCAACTGTTACTATATCGTCACTTGTACTAGTCATGATTCTTAACAATAACCTATTAAGAAAACGGTAATTTTGAAATTGTTGCTTTAATATTAGAGTTATCTAATAAAATTTCAACTTTTATCTTTGAATAAACATTACATGAGGTCAAAGAGGACGAATTTCATTTTCTCAAAAACCGAATTTGAGGTTATGTCACTTTCAATTGTCAAATATCCTTAAAAATGATTGTAGTGTCACCTATTAGCCATATGGTCAATCTAGTCGATGGGTGGTAATTTTGAAATAAATATCAAATATAAAAAATGTTCATTGTTGTTTTATTGTTTGTGATTGCTATCACAAACCACATATCTGTGATTGCTATACAATAAAAAATTTAATGATTTTTATTGAATTTTTTCAAATATATATTCAATTTGATCTTACAAGATATGAAAAGATTCAATTGAAGAAAAAAAAAAGGAACAAGGCAATATTAAGAGATAAAATATTATTGAAACATTTTATTTAGTATCCAAAATTAATATTATTCCACATACATAGTTAGCAGCAACTTGATAATGAGATTATAAAAACAAATGATGAGTAGCTATTTTGTACTGTAGTTATTTCGTATAGCATAATACAGCCCGCCAGAATCGTATTCAAATTAATTGAGGCTAGCACTAATTGATTGGGAATAACAATAAAATATTTCAATAATTTTCATATAATATATTTCAATTTCTCAATTCTATATTTTTGAAAAATATTCCATTTCGTATCTTATTATTCACATAACAGTTGGGGGCGTGGTTGTTCTAATGTTGTTTTATACAGGGTGAAGTACTTAGCCACTTGCCATAGCCAGAACTTGATAGCTATTAATCCCATATTGACGGGGAAAAAAAAATTTTTGAATAAATCATCCATGCAAAACTCACTAAAAATATTTTCAGCCTTCATTTTCTCCTGAAAGTGGTGCAATCGAAGATCAGTAGCTACCAAGTTTTGGCCAGCGGCCACATCCTGTATAGTTAGGGGCGTGGCTATTCTAATGTTTTTGTCCGATAAACCGGAATCTAAAGTTATATAAAGATTTTTCTTTGTTTTCTGTTGCGTGTTTCAACAATCAGTTTGTTCCGAGACATTGACGGGTCAACATCGAAAATTTAAACGCGGACAATCAATTAAGTGATTGAGTGCTAGTGCTAGGTGAATACGAAATTATTATACGAACATGAGAAGCTGAGTTAGCTTTTGAATATTTTGCAATTTGGAAATTCACTTATCAGAATAATTAATAGTAAGTGAGCAAGCGAGCGAGCCCTGATCTGGTCTAACGAGAAAGAAAGTTAGTAGCAAGCCTCACTTGAGCTGAAGTAAAATCATCGGACAAAATCATTCAAATTCAGAAAACTCAGATTTTTGTTTTTGTATAATATTTTCAATAATTTTCTATTAATTCAATCGAACATTGAACCGGTCTAAAGATATTTGAACAATTTTAACGCGGACAGACAAACAATGCTTATAAATTGAGTGATTAAGTGCTAGTGCTAGTGTTGTGCAAGTGCTAGGACTCTCTACACCTACCAAAGATGACATCTAAGTAGTAAGTCCGTTCTGATTTTCTTGCATGAAACGATTTTTCAAAAATGTCCCCCGAAATAAATCAAAAGCTAATATCGCGTTAAAATTTATGAAGTAATTATTTCGAGTCATTGATAATACGAAGATCGGTAATTCAATTTTTTGCTGAAACTCAACAAAGACATCGTAACTTTTTACAAGGTCGGATTATTATCGCGTAACCCTCGCATAAAATCACGTAAAGTCCTGTAAATAATATAAAGTCGGTTTGATTATTTGATAATAATAACGAATATTTTTTTAGAACGTTAAATTAAAACGATCGATTGATTGAATGATTCCGGTATCGCGCGGCCCTCTTTTTCTATCCATTATCGTTTTACCCAAATATAAGATGCTATTTCATTCAAACCACATTCAAAACAGTTGAAATTTTTGCAACTTATATTTGTGGTAGAATGTTATTTAGGTATATAAAAATTGTGGAGTTGATCATCAAAAGGTAGGTTCATTCCACACAACGTCATCATGGAGCATCGATCAAAGGTAGGTCCGAACTACATAGACGACAACGCTGGAAAATGGGGCATTACAAAGTACGTACAATTTTCATTTAATCACAACATGAATCATATGAAACCTATAAGAAGCTCATAAGAACAACTTATTTCATTGATAGGAACCCCCTTCTTAAAATCGTTAGGGATAACATGAATCATATGAAGCTTATAAGAAGCTCATAAGAATAACGAACTTCATTAATAGGCACCCTCATAGGTACTCTTCGTTCCCAAAATCGTTAGGGGTAATAGGGAGTCTCTTCTCATTTTTTGATCGGCTCGTTAGGGTGTTATAGGCGGTCCAAAAGTGTATCAAAAAATCGGTCAATTCGCGAATAAAGTGCAGTGCCAAGTGATCAGTGTTGAGTGTTAAGTGTAAATTCAACAGGTAAGTAAAATATCTTAACGGTAGGTAAAAAAAAATCAAATTACAGTAAGCTGAAATTATAACAAATTCTTTATTTCAGGATCACAAGCCTTTATCATTACAGGTAACTGTAGGTATCTTTTTATTGTAGAATTCCCTGATTTTTCAATTATTGTAGTATTTATTAATTGTCGGAATATTTCTTATTTTATGTTCCAGATAAACTCTTCTGCGGCATCACTCATCGTTGGTGATTCGAATAATTATAGTGTGATTATTGTAAGGGTTTTTATTGTTCTTACTAACAAGGGTTGATGTTGGGTAGTTAGTTAGTTTAATAGTGCACTATTAACGGTGGTGGTATTAAAGTGGAGTAGGCCTATAGGGGACACCACTATAAAAAAAACGCACTTGGTGCTTTACCTCTAGGGTAGTGTGGAAAAAAGCACGCAATAATTTTATAATCATTCAACACGATAAGATTGAAAGTCTAACTTATTTTTTCGAACTCAGTCTCTTCATAGTAATTTATTTCAATTTTTTCTAGCTTTATAGCGATATAGCCCCTCTGAGGTCGGCCCTGATTTGGAAGCCATACAAAATAAATATCAAATATTTAAAATTTTCAATGTTTTTTATTCAAAAGATTGCATCTACAATTTGAAAATTTGAAAAAAAAATGTATTTAATTAACTAACATTTAATCAAAAAGAATCATCAGAATCAACGCCATAGTTAATTTTTTTAACATTACGGCCAGCTCTGGCAGTTTTAGGAATTGGTGGAGATTCATCGTCATCGTCATCATCATCATTATCTTTCGATTTACCATTAATTCCAATTTTTTTCTTTCTACCTTTCCTTTCAGGTAAATCAAAATCTTCATCATCATCATCATCAATAGATTTCTTTATTCTTTTTTTTGTTTTAGGTTTACTTTTACCACTATTGAAATCATCGCCATCATCATCTTCATCATCATCAATGAGCGGTTCCTTTTTCTTTCTACCTTTAGGTTTACTATTGACACCTTCTTGATCGTTAATATTCGTTTTCTTTTTTTTTGGTGGTGATTTTTTCACTTCTTTCGTTGTAGTTTTCTTTTTATTTTGTGCACCAAAATTAAAATCATCACTATTATCTGATGAAAAATCTGGTGATTTTCGTTTTACAGGTTTAGATGGTTCATCTTTTTTTCTACCAACAAGTGAATCAAACATATCTTCAGATGTTTCATGATTTTTCGGTGGTGGTGGTAGATCATCATCACTATCTGTTATGGTTTGTACATTAGATACTTTTTTCTCATTATCAATACTCATCAATTCTAAATCATCATCATCATCAGAATCATCAAATTTTACTGGTTTTGTTGCTTGTCTACGACTCAATATTTTTTCTTTAACTACAGGACTTATATTTGGAGAATCTTCAATGAAATCTTCGTCAGAACTATCAGAGTCAATGCCTTTCTTTCGCCTAGGTTTCTTTGGTGAACTATTAACTGAATATTAAAAAATAATAATAATTCATATGGTTATTGAATTGCTGTCTATATGAATAAGCATACCTTTTCCATTTGTTTTTAGATTCAATTTAGTTTGCTTCATACCGTCTTTAGCACCTTTTTTCTTCAATTTTTTCTCAGTCTCTGAAAGAACCTTCAGTTTTTCTTTAAGAGGTTTCATATTATTAATCATTGAATCATATTCATCTTCTTCCTATAATGACAA
>JAZBGZ010000835.1:0-25571 GCA_037414795.1 Stenodera caucasica | reverse complement strand
CTCGCAATTAGTCAATTTAAAGACAGCAATTGAACGAAAGTGTCCAGAATTAGCAAATCGCAAGAGCCTAGTGTTTCGCTAAGTTAATGCGCGACCTCACGTGTCCTTAACCACTTGTCAAAAGTTTTTGGAGCTTGGCTGGGATGTGCCACCTCACCTACCTTATTCACCAGACATTGCTTCCTCAGATTTTCACTTATTTAGGTCACTACAGAATTCTCTCAGTGGCAAAACTTCAGCTCATTGGTCGCCAAACAAAATTATATTGAGAACTTATTTATCGATAAATCTCAGACGTTTATAAAGGATGGAATTTTCAAGTCACGTGAAAGATAGAGAAAAAAATTCAAATGCTCTCCGTGAGAATTTTCATTAAAAATTAATAAAGTGATAGAATTATCCAGCAACTGTAACTAAATGATTAGCAGGAGTCTAGCAGGTTTAGTATAGGGTATCGGGCCCAGTGGCTTATCAATATTTTGTTTCTCATAAAGGTAGCTTATGAATGGAAGTGCTCAATAACACAGATAATTAACAGGTATCCCTCATATTATCGGAGTTATGAGGGTGACAATCTTCAACTTCAAAACAGTTTTTTTCAAATTTGTTGATGATAATCAAATAAAATTGAGAGGACAAGTTAATGAGAAATTGCTTCATATTTTACAAATTATTTTACATTCTTATTACATCATTTAGGGTATAGTGAGGTTAATTCCTAGTTTTCATTTTTGACTTATTGGAATTCTTTAAAATTTCATATTTCTGGTTAGGGATTAACAATAAAAGTCTGAACTATTTTTATAATTTGATTAATATTTTGGGAGCTTCATTATGCCGAAAACAAACAAAAAGAAACGCTATCTCTTCAGAAACGAGAATTAAAACTCTAGATCGTCTACGTAATATGCTAAATTTTATTCTATGAATGAAGCTACAATAAGAGCAATAAAAAAATGAAAAGAAAAAGTGTAGCAGCTGGATCTTGTATGAGTGTGAGCATTGCTTCATACGTAAGATATGTTGCAATGAAAAATATAGAAAAGGCATAGATGATATGGTTCGAAGACCAAAGTCAAAAGCATATCTCAATTGATACCAATACCATTGAAAATAAAGTGTTGAAGATTTATTAAAAAATTAGAAATCTGTCATCATCAACTTTTTCAGTTGAAAAGAAGCAGGCCTTTTCTGCAAGCCATGGTTGGTTCGAGAGATTCGAGCAAAGACATCCATTACATAATCTAAAATTGAAAAGTAAACTAGCATCTGATAATTCAGACGCGGCGCAGTGATTTCCAACAAAATTCGCTGGAATTATTGCAGCTAATTTCTACACTCCTGACCAGGTCGGTCTTCAATGCTGACGAGCTCGGGTTATTATAAAAAAAATGCCTAAAAGGACTAATTTGGCTAAAGCTAATGGTCATAAAGCAGCGAAAAGTCATGTAACAAGCATCACGCTCGTTCAAAGGAATAAACACCAGTAACCTTTCCATTCATTGGATGGCTTTTAAGAAGGTTTGGGCAACTGCCACACTTTTTAATGAATAGTTTTATAATTGTTTCATCTCAGACGTCAAAAGGTATTCGATTGGAAAGGGGTTGCCTTTTAAAGCCCTTCTATTAATTGATAATGCACCAGGCCATTCTCAAGATCTACAACATAAAAATGTTCAAGATCATTTCTACCCAAAAATACGACTTCTTTATTTCAGCCCTTTGACCAAGGGAAAACTTCGATTTTAAGGCACTCTAGATACATCAAGCGCTCCTTCAGGTACATCATGAAACAAATCAAAAAATAGAATCTCTCACAATCATGAGTGCTTGAAAAAAATGTACAGTCTTAGATTGTGTTGAGAATGTTGGGGTGTCATACACCGAAATCAAGCAATCAACGCTCAATGCCTGCTGGAAAAAAGTAGCATCAGATGTATTTGTAGGTAAGAATTCTAGATTATTGGAGCACGAATATTCTTAGATGACGAAGTTGGCGCCTACAATTAGAAGAGGTTTTAAGGATTTAGCTAAAACAGATATCGAAAAACTAATGGCAGATGCAGAACTAGATGGAGATGATTTAGTTAACATGATCAATAAGACAAATGATTGAGACAGTGATTCTGAAAATAAAAAGTCTGAACCAGTTGCGTTCACAATAAGTCATTCGCGAAGGTCTCAAATTAGCAAGGAAATTGGGTAATCATCTTCTACAAAGCAATCCGAATGTTGAACGAGCCCTCCAATTTTAGCGAGACATTAATAAATGCTCAAGTTAATGTGAGGAAGTCTATAAGGATTTAAATAAAAATCAAAGACAATTGTTAATTACGGATTCCATCACCAAGTCTCGTCGATCTGAAATTGTCCTTGATTCGTTAACTACTGAACTACAATCGCATCAAGTACTAACAAGTAATTGAAGTGACAACAAACCGATCAAAAAGAGAAGATTAATAATCTATGAAAATGATAACAGTGATTATATCTTGGGTTAGACTTACTGAGGATCTTGTATTTTTTGTTTTAATATGTAGAAATAATAAGTTGCTCGTATATTTATATTTGTCATTTTCTGAATAGACTATTATTTTCACCTTTTTATTAAAAAACTTACTTTTATTACACGTTGAAATAAATGACTGAATCATGCACGTTCTATTCAGTTTATTTGCGATTAACACGATTTTATGTATAAAAATCTACGATTTCTATTCAGACGGCTTGCTGAAGAACCTATCTTTCGTGTAGATCGGGATAAAGGTGTAAATATTGTTTATTATTTAGCGAATCAACTTCAAGCGAATTCAACCCCTTTAGAATCATAAGTACTCACAATCCAAGATTAAACTGGTAATGAACATAAAATATTTGTCAATTCAATTGTAAATAAGATTATTAGTGGGCACTGGATCAAAAGTGTCCAAAATACGAAACAGGATTACAACTAAATAGTAGTATCGTCAAATTAAAAGGAGTTACTGGACATACCCTGGATTGTTTAGGCAAAGTAACTGTGGAAATCGCAGCACCAATAGTCAAGTTGACCAAGAAATATGCACCACTCAAGATCACAAACGACGTGTTAAATTTGATAGATCGACAAAAGAATGTTGTAACGTCAGATTTAATTTGTTTAATTTACCTAGATTTGTGTGCGTTCTAATCGTAAGGTCTAGTTCTAGTGTCTGCTAGTGGTGTTCAATCATCATCATTATCATGAACCATCAATTTTCGGAAAAGTTTATATAAATGTATGAGAGTGAGTCCTGCTCTTGGCTAATCAAATTACAAGATTATCATGATGAGAGTAAAAGATGCCGCGAGTACGAGAGATTCACCGCAAAAATTGAAGAGATGGACCTGAACGCGGTAAAAAAAATATTAATAACTTGCGGAGTGCGTACAGGAACGAAAAGAAATAAGTCAAGGAATCAATAAAGTCGGGAGTGTCAGCTGATGACATACAACCCGAAGGTTTTGTTGAACCTTCCTCTTTTTTTAACATACAAGCCATGTTTCACACGGTTTTGATTTACACGATGTTTCGTGAAACGTATCCACCGAGTGAATCAAGAATGAGTATACTGCCGTGCTTGGAACAAATGCCGTATCTGCAAAAAAAAATTGTTTTCATATCAATCGCTTCTTTGTGAGTACTCAAAAAACTGTTGATAGAGGAGGTAGGAAAAGAGGAGTTATCAAACATTGGTTACACAAAAAGCGGAGATCCAAGAAAAATAAGAAAAATTGATGACATTCACAAGTCAAAAGAACTGAAGAAGAAGAAAGAAAAGACCACTGGAAAACATCAAGTACTACCTGGTTACAAATGGGATAGTTGCAAAACCAAATGTTCATAAAATATTGACGAAGAGCACAGAAAATCTATGAATGACAGTTTCTGGTAATTATCAATTCTGGAAAGAAAGGCTTTTATTTTAAATATTTGCAGTAGAGTTAATGTGAAATGAAGAATGATTGAAGGCGAAAGCGAACGAAGTACATTTGAATATAAGTCGAAATATATTGTAGAAATGGCGAGTTGAAACAAGTATGCAAGACATTTTTTTTAACCAGCCTTACTTACAAGAAACCAACGACAGTGCGTTACATGATACACGACATCAACTGAAACCTCTTCCAAAACGACGGAATCAGTCCGCTCGAAATTATATTGACTACGAATCAACAGATAATCATATGGAATCTTTTCAGCCGTCCATATAACATGACAGGTGAACTGAATTGCTTGTTCCAACAAAATGATCAAAGTGAACTATAAAGAATACCGTAAGGACACGAAGTGTGAACACTGTAAGGTATTCAAGTTGCATGGGAAAGACATATTCACCGTGCGAGAAATCAAGCAATTTGCATCAAACACATGCACAAACTAGATATGTTGACGGTACAGTATGTTTCTCAGCTGACCCACAAAAAGTCATTATGTTGCCTCGAGTGGGCACTATTGAGAAAGTACTCTTTATAAAGCAACCTATGGCTTACAATGAAAGTTTTGTACCAGTGGGATCTAAATCTTCATTCGAGCAATTTGCAGTACTTTGGAACGACACTGTTACTGGCAGAGATGAGGAAGATATTATAAGCTGCTTCTACGCGTTTTTTCTGAAATATAGAGATACGCCCAAAACTAAACTCTGACTAGACAACTGTTCAAGTCGGAATTAAAAAAACTGGTGCCTTCCCACGTTCATGACTAAAATAGTAAACTCTACGGAAGTAACTGCAAATGAGATCTTATTCAATTATTTAGAGCCGGGGCACACATTCATGTCAGCTGATAGTTTCCAGCATCAGGTGGAACTTTCCATCAAGAAAAAGAGTAAACTGTACGACTTTGACGACTTTGTGGATGCCGTGCAAAAGACACAAAGAGCAAGAGCTAGAGTAAAATTAATGACGTAACAAGGCTCTTACAAGTGGAAGGATTTGAAATCTCAGACGAAACTGAATAAAGTCTATTTAGCTAACATCGTTCGAATAAAAGCTACTCGTGGCAGCTTGTTTTTAGAATTTGAGACATCATATAAAGAAAAAAAATTTTAAAAATTGGATTTTTTGTGTATGAAGCAATAAAAAGAACCGGTGCTTTATCTCAAATTGCTCAACCTCTGAACAAACCTCATGATTTTCCAAAAACGAATAAAGAAGACGATGTGTTAAATTTCGGCAATGTTGCGCAAACTTTTTCGAATCTTTCTATATAATACAAGGTGTTCACGAAAAAACGCCCCAGCGCGTAGCGCTATTATTTGGAGTCACATCGCAACAAGCATCACGTCAAATTCAGAGGCAGCATCATAGCAATGATTCGTGCTCTAGGCGATTCGAGTGCGTTTTATAGTTGGAAATATATTAAACTGAAGAATATTGATACTACATAAAACATTACTTGACATGCATGACTCGAAATATAATAAACTAATTGGAGATGGAGATAGCAGTGTGTACAAGAAAATTCGTGACTAGCAACCCCATGAGCCCAAATTTTTAAACGATGGTTTGTACAGCGGAGAAGCAAGGGAGACCCTATTTCTGGGCCTTTATTATGTGAAAAAGCACTGGAATTAAACAGCAAACTTGGAGGCCCTACTGACTTCAAAGCTAGCAGTGGTTGGTTAAAAAATTTCAAATCCAGACATGGTATTCGAGAAGTCGAAATTCAAGGCGAATCCTTATCTGGTGACGTCTCTGTAGTCGAAAATTTCAAAAAAACATTATTGGATTTTTTGAAAAAAGAAGGATATTCACTAGATGCTGTATATAATGTCGATGAAACGGGTCTAAATTGGAAATCATTACCACGAAAATCCCTCGCTTCTAAGCGAGAAAAATCAGCTCCAGGTTTTAAGGTCAGCAAAGAACGAGTAACTATTATGGTGTGTTCAAATGCCACAGGAACACATTCATTGCCGCTGCTGATGATCGGAAAGTCCAGAAATCCGAGATGCTTCAAAAACATTAAGTCTCTTCCCCTGCAGTATAAGTCTCAAAAAAATGCTTGGATCAACAGTGAGGTATTTCTTAAGTGGTACACTAATAACTTTATTCCATCCGTAAAAAAGTTTAGAGAAGAACAACAAAAAACAGAAAAAGTAATTCTACTACTTGATAACGTACCTTCTCACCCAAGCGTCGAGATATTGAATGACGTCGATGAAGATTCCAAAGTCGTCTACTTGCCTCCCAATGTAACCTCCCTAATCCAACCTATGGACCAGGGTGTTATAGAAAAATTAAAGAGAGTTTATAAAAAACAAGTTTTACGTCGTCTACTCCTAGCAGAAGATGAAGAAACTGTCGTAATTTTTTCAAAAAAACTAAATCTTGAAGACTGCTGTTATATGTTAGCTGATTCATGGACTATGGTGACACAAGATAATCTCAAAAAAGCTTTCAATAAATTGTTAGGGAAAGATAGACAAAATAAGGAAACTGTAATAGATTCTGATAAAGATTTGAATGAAATTGAAAACCTCTTTCAGGAAATTCCTGGTTTTTCAGAATGTAGTCAAAATGATGCAGAAATGTGGCTACGGAGTGACAACGATCCTGGATTTCAAATTTTAAGCGACGATGAAATTCTTTCAGCTGTACAAGATGAAGAGCAAGTTCTTAGTGAAGATGAAGAAGATGCTCTAGAAGAGAACAAGAATGTACCAACTCATGACGCAGCGTTTGTAGAACTTGAAACGGTCATGGCTTGGTATGAACAACAAGATGAAAGCTGTCCAACGCAACTTCTTTTGTTGAAAAGAATAAAAGATTTAGCTGCCAAAAAAAGGCAAACAAATTTTGTTCAAAAGAAAATTGTTGATTATTCTTCCCCTGCATAGATCTATGTATATTCATTGTATGTACATACATACATAAATGCAATTTTACATATGTATGTTGCATTTCAAATTTAGAATCTGCTTTATTTTGTGTTTTTTGTTTTTTTGTTTGATTAATTTCACGTAAATATATTACATATATACATAAATCAATTTTTTTGTTAAATTTAGACTTTTGTTTGATTATCCGAACATTTCGCTATCCGAACACCCCTCGGTCCCAATTAGTTCGGATAATCGACGCTCTACTGTACTCGGCTCATCCTACTCATTTTTGATGAGCATTCGACACACATCAATTGCGATGTGATTGAGTTTGCTAAAGCCAAGGAAATCACCGTTTTGAAATTCCCCCCGCACAGTACATATCTTTTACAGCCACTCGATATTGGCCCGAATTTATCCCTTTAATAATAAAGTAATAGGTAGAGATCTATTTGATCGAAATAGCTTGAAAAGGTGGGATAAGGAGAACCAAGATAAAGCTCAGTTACAAGATGATGAAAATGAAGGTGAGCCAATAAGGGAAAGTGAGCCAATAATAGAAGAGGTAACATTAATCGTAGAAGACATTCCGATAACATTCGAAAAACTTCTGCTGCAAAGTGTGAAACAGTCTGACCAAAATGATCATGGATATCTGTATCAATTTTGTCTTGTAGAAAGTTTCAAGTTATTATTATTATAAAATTTACCATCGAACCAGCATTCATCAAATCACACATATTTATGTTGAAGGCTGCTTATTTAAGCAGCCTTCAACTTCTTCTTGAAAAGACTTCTAAAAATCCCTTTATCTAAAAACAACTTCCAATTAGAACAAAACAACATACTTAAAATTGACTTGATAAATGGTTATCCTTTCAACATAATAAAAGAATTATTTGAAAATATAAAAGAAAACTAAATAAAAAAAAAATCAAATCTTTTACTCGAACTAGAAACAGTTAATGATGACAGTTGATGGAAACATAAATGATAATACTAATAATAATGACAACGAAGTTACATTCAGATCATTAAGCTTTAATAAATATGCTAATCACAATAATGAGACCTTGAGAAAATATAATATAAAATCATCTTTCAAATCTAATAACACCATTAATTCTATTTTTGATAACGCTATAGATTCAGAAGAAATATAAGATAAAAATGGTGTCTATAGAATTAAATGTGATAATTGTAACTCCTACTGCATTGGAGAATCAGGTAGAAAATTGAAAGTCAGACCAACAGAGCATAGAACATGTGACAGATCAAAATTTCACGAACAAATCAAAGAATTAAATGATAACAGCACTAATAATAATAACACAGTACTAATAGACAGATGTGATGAAGGTAAAAAATTAGCAATCTCAGAAAATTTTGAAATCCACAAACATACAATGAACAACTATGAATTATTAAACGATCAAACCAAATTATCATTTACCCCCTTATACACACTCATAGAATAATGTAATGATTGTATTAATTATAAATAAATATAAGTTAAAACATACAGGGCTATTCACGAAAAAACGTCTCAGCTCGTAGCGCTTTTATTCGAAGTCGGATCGCAACAAGCAATACATCAAGTTGGAGGGCTTGAAAAATACTACAAGCTAAAGTTCAAATAGATTTCTCACTTGCTTATTCTTTTAAGGGCCAAGGATCAACTTTATTTTTTTGAATCACAACTTAATTTTATTTAGAAAAATTGATAGATTTTCTCTCTGAATTAAACGATGCATCACAATCAATATTTCTAATTTACTCTTGGGTGATAAAAAAAAAACAATTTCAAAGAATAATAAATGGAATTATTCGCAATAATCTTTGAAAAAAACTAAGACATAGCGGTAGCTATAGAGACGATGTTTTAAACTTGTTTATTGTATTGTTTTAGTTTGACTACTTATTTTTTCCAACAGAAATAAATTATAGTGAACTGGTCGACATGCTGCAAGTTCATTTTGAATTTAATAGAAAGAGTGGACAAGGGCTGCGTCATTATCAAGAACGTTTCCTCAATAGACAGCTACCATCGTCGCAAGTTCTCTCGTTTAAAATCAAACTTACGACAATTTGGATGTTTCAAAAGATCAAAAAGAGAAAATTATAGCTATCAAGACGAAAATCTAGAGTTAATTGTTTTATCGAACCTCGAAGAAAATCGCTGAACGTCTGTGAGACAAATTTTTCAGAATTTAGATGTTGCAGTGGGAAGCGTTCATGCAAAGACAGGAATATATTCATTTAACAGAGAAAACTTTTTTGAAACCGATTTCCCACCCTCAAGCGTCAGCGACAGGCCATATTTTAAACTTGCTGTGAGTAATTTTCAGTTTGACCCATATCCAAAATTGCTCTACAGTTACTTTTATATATCAGATAATCATCAAGTGATTTCTGTAGCGATCTTTGAAGTCGCTTTTTAATTCTTCGAAAAATGAAGCCGTTATGGAGCATCATAACTTCAACTGGAACAGACTGTAAATAACATTTCTCGATAAAATTCTCGTTTCCTCAGTCGACATTTTCAATACATTTAGCGTCTTTTTTCCGTCCAGTTCTATTTTCTGTTTTGATGAGAATATTCATTTTAAAAATCAGTTTATAAGCACGAAATAAAATTTCCTAATAAAAGAGTTGAATTTTTCAAAACAGAATAATGCGAAGAACTAGGAAAAATCAGACGTTGGTTATCTTAGCAACAATATTATCAGTTTAGATTTAGGTCTTTACCTTGGTATTTATTCTTTTTTTTGTGTTTTCTCCCACTAATATTCACTATTTTTTACTGCAATGATAAAAATGTGATAAATTTCGTTTTGGAATAAAAATGAATATGAAAATCACAACAAATTTTTTCGATTTTATTATAATCACTCATTTAGACAATTACAGAAAAAAGGTTAATATCGAGATAGGATCATTACTGATCGTATTTTATAATCAGACACCTAGTTTGCAGAAATGACAAAATTATTTTTTGACAGTTTAATTCGTCTGCTGTTCTTCTACGATTGAATATTATTTATATGAGAAAACATCGTCTATTATAATCATGTTTGAAAACGTTCTATATTAATGTTTTGAATCTATATAAAAAATTAAAAAATGTGAGCAATAAATGACAAAAGGTTTATTATTCTAACAATTCAAATGAACTTTTTCCATTCAATAGAAGACTATAGATCATTATAGAATTCGAAACTTGAAGTTATTCGATTGAATATTTAATTCTCCAGAAATTTACTATTTATGTTATCCATAAATCTCATGAATGCAAGAATTAATATATTCGACAATCAAATAGTCTCTTTGAAAGTACCAGTTAAAACAATATTCGAATATGTATGCTCCGTTTTTCGTTCCGAAATTTTAGAATTATATTTTCAAAAACTCATCTAAAAGTACTAATTGTTGAAGAGGTCCATAATATGTAATTATTATTGTATTATTATTTATCAAGAAATCATGATGAAAGAGAGTGAACGAGTCTGTCGATTCTTTTTGAAGAGGAAAAGTATTGAATATCCGATCTAGACACAACTTGAGAATAACAAATCAGTTCGGAAAAAAACCATGTAACTTGAGAAATTACCGTAAAATCTATCAAGACAATTTTTTTTTGTTAAAATAATTGTTGGTCCTGCCAAATACAACGGACGTTTTTGAATGTGAAAACAATCATCACAAACTGGAATCATTTTGTTCATACGCATTTGATGTACATCAAATATTGACATTCTACTATTCAATTTATTAACAAATAATCATCAGGTTTCACGTAATTAGTTTTTTCAATTATTGATTCTGAAAAACTGAAATTACTGGAGATTTTACAACTGACTTGTGTCCATATGAACTCAAATATTCAATTTAACTCTGCTCTCCCCCTCCCAAATAAGAAATATTTGTTAGTCGGATTATGAGAATGAAAATGAGAATAGTTCGATAGCTAAAATGTAAACTGTCAAATTGAATTCCAAAATGACACTTTTCTAATAATGTTCAATAATAAAATCATTCATTTATAGAATTATTATGTTGACAACAATTCAAGCAATAATAATCGATAAGATTTCATGGAATCGTAAGTATTCTTGAGATTTTCCAATGTAGCTAAAATGAATTTTGGACAATTTGAAGCAGGTATGAAAAGTTTCTTCATTGCAGCTCAACCCTTTAAATTTAGGGCTATTTTGCAAAACATGTGGAATAATAAAGTGTAACAAGAAATTTGTTTCTCTACTTTTTCTCTTGTTATCTTTCCCTTTGGTCTGACACATTTATAGAATAAACATCTTGCAAAACAACATTCGTGTTGATGATAAATTTCCCTTCAATTGTTTTATTTATTCGCTTTTTTTTCCTCTTGCTTTATGTTTTTTTCTATAGTTTCAATTTTATCTCCATCAGCTAGAGACAATTGATGATAAATTCATCCAAATTTATCCGACAATTTATTCAAACGAAAATATAATTTATTGCTCGTTGGTAATCTTTATAAAATATGAAATTTTAGAAACTAAATCAGGTCTCACTCATTAATTCGCAATAGGAAGTGAGAGAAAGAGATGTGTATGAGTTTTTGTCGTGAAATTCAAACCGATTTTATCGGCAAAATCTGAGAGAACTAGAATATTTCGATAAAAATCTGACTAGGTAAAGCAATTTATATCAAAATATTGAGAGAGCCCACAATTTGAAACGATTTTGTTTGATAAAGTACTCGAAAATCTTGGGAAAACGAAAATACAGTCGAAGCTTGAACATACAATTCAAACTCCAAAATTTCAGCTTTCTTTGAATAAGTTGATCAACTGAGCTTCGATGATACTTCAACTTACCCCTAGATCAACCATTTTCGTTTCTCTCAATAAAACATACTGGATCTCAATAGAGAATCAACAATCATTTTCGTTGATGGAATCATTTTCTATTGCTGTTCATCTCATTTATGGAATTTAAAAGACTTATCAACAATACTAAATGTGAAGAATTATAATGAGAATCACATATTTATTCAAATAAATGAGTGTTTTGTTTTGATTCTTCTAATCGTCTTTGATGAATAATGAATTGTTCTATTTTATTATATGTAGTGAGTTTCACAAATAGAATATGGAAATTTTATGATTCTCGAATACAACCGAAAGTATTCAAAATGCTGGCTTTTTTTCTGGTTGATTATTTTATGGCAAATAACCGGATATCGCCCCTTCGAGTAGGCCTCACTCTCTTTGTTGAAAAATAATGAATCTATTGCAATTGATAATTCAAAGCTTGATGAGAAAATTGAGTAATGAGATATGTCCTCAAAGATATACATTTTTGAACGGAGAAATAATCAAAATAAATAACAGAAGTTTATATATATATATATATATATATATACTAATTAGGTAAAAAGAAAATAGACGCAAATTATTAGCTGTTCACTTGATGAACTATCTATTACCTTATAGACTATCTACATACCTACATATTTTTAAATTATCATCATACTTATACCGGGTGTCTCATGAAAAATGCCCCACAATATAACTCTGTGAATAATGATCAGATTTCAGTGATTCAAAAACTCAATAAAATGAGTCGTTGGTCACTATAATACTACTCAATTCTAGATTCTTTTCAATTTGACTTGTGTGATAGGCTATTGTAAACTATTCTCTTCAATTTGGGCGGTTTTCATAAGACACCCAGTATTCAAGTGAGAACTGCCTTTCAAATTGTTAATTATTATTTATGTATTTTCGAATATTTTAAGTTCTGTCGTGCGGTGCCCTTTGCACTAAACGCCCAAGGCGACCGACCGGGTCGCCCGGCCCTTACGCTGGCACTGGATTTCAAATAAATAAACAAAGTATGTTTACATTAAACATTTCTTCACAACAATCTGAGCGATTCGCTCTACGACAATGATTGAAGACTTGTAACTATCGAAAATGTTTACATTAGAAAGAAAATCTCACATTGATACATCGGTGTTTCATTCCTCTTATTTCTGTGCCGTTATGTCTTTATTGTTCTCAAAATAACATGGTTTAAAGTATACAGTGCGAGAAAAATGTGACGAATAATTCAAATGACTTCGTTAAAATTAATTATCTGGAAAGAATCTTGAAGGGCAGTAACGATGTCAACATATACCAATTGTCCCGAGTTAGACTTTAAAGCTGTAAAAAAGGCCTTTCTTGTCAAAATTTTCAAATTTTCTTCTTCAAAATTAGAAATAGTATTTTTTCTTGCTGTTTTGAGACTTGAAAGTAATTGCGTACTGTAATAGAATGTAGAATAGATAACCAACATTACTTATGATTGTAATGATTAGTAATGTAGACAATTGTTTTGATCTTGAATGAAGGGGCAGTCTAAGCTGAGACACTGATTGGTTTAGTTGTAATTTTGGTCATAATAAATAAAATACGAAATCACAAAATATCAAATATATTACATGGCGCAGTCGTCCAAAGGACAAATAATTAATCAAAAAAAAATCAATTATTGAAACAGTAGTAAAGTGTTGTGAAAGTAAAATAAGTTCATCATGGAAGCAAAAAATATAGCACCCATGAAAATGAATGCTAATGTAGCCGAAAATTGTAAAATTTGGCGGCAGCGATCTGAAATTTACGCGATAACCACAGAACTAACAACGAGAGATAAAAAAATTCAATGCGCTCAATTATAACACTACATGGGAGAAGACGCGATAAGAATATACAATACATTCACATTTCTTGGAGAAGAAAAAGATAAAATCGAACCATTGAAGCAAAAATTTGATGCTTACTTCGTTCCAAAAAAGAATCTTACTTATGAACGTTATAAATTCATAACATCCGGACAGCAGAATGAGTCAATTGAAGAATTCGTAACATATCTCAAAAACCAAGCAAATATATGCGAATTAGGAACTCTAAAGGACCAATTAACGAAATTAATGTTGATAGTTGGAATTAAAGATGAACCAACCAGGGAAAAGTTGCTTTAAAAGGAAGATTCCACATTAGATCAGGTGATCGAGACTTGCATAATAACGAAAAGTTCCCGACAACAGCTGCAAGCTATAAAAAATTCTGAAAATTATCGACCGGGAAATGATGGCTCCAATATTGATGCTATTCAAAGAAATTGAAACGCAAAGATCCAAGGACAAAGTCCAAAAAACAAATTTCAAGTAAAGAAAACACCAACTGATCGTCCATTCTCAAAAGAAAATAAGGTAATAAAAGACTGTTCTCGTTGCGGAAAAACTCATGGTCAGAATAAGTGTCCCGCGTTCAATCAAATTTGTAACAATTGCAAGCGACTAAATCATTTTGCTAAATATTGTAGAAATAAAATAATAGAATCAGGAAAATTAAACTGGATTCTGATTATCATTATAAAATAGAAAGTATTAAAAGTATTAATTAACTCATGCAAAATGATTTTGAAAACTAAATCAAAAACTTGGAAAATTAAATATAAAATTGATTCAGGTGCATGTGCTAATTTAATCTTGTTTAATCAATTGAAAACTATAAAGTTTAACATAAATAAAATCAGCAGAAGAACAGATAAATTAGTCACATACTCCAAACAAAATATTCCGATAATAGGTAAATGTAATTTAGAAATAAATTTCAACGCAAAAAGAAAAATTGCAACTTTCTTTGTAGACAAAAAGCCCCGGGAAGCTATTTTAGGTTTAAAAACAATAACCGATCTTGGTATTATCACAATTAATACCGAAGTAAATTCAATAACAAACAATTCAGGAAAATATCAACAATTAATAAATGAATTTCACAATTTATTTGAAGGGATTGGCAACATTGCCGTACCATATCGAATTTGAAATTGAAAAGGACTCTGTACCAATTAAAAAACCAGTCAGAACAATACCATTTGCGTTAGAAAATAAATTTAAAGCTTGTCTGCAAAAAATGCAAGACGATAAAATAATAGAAAGAGTTCAAGGAAGCTCAGAGTGGTTGAATTCATTTGTAATTGTGAAAAAACCAGATAATTCATTACGAATTTGCTTAGACCCACAAGAATTGAATAAAGTCATTAAAAATCATACTTATAAATTACCCAACATAGACGAAATAACGTCAAAATTATCTGGATCATGTTACTTTTCTAAATTAGATGCGGCTAGTGGCTTCTGGAATAATCCATTTGAAAAGGAATCCAGTAAACTTTGTACGTTTGGAACACCTTACCGCAGATTTCGTTCTTTAAGAATGCCCCACGGCATTAAAACCGCGAGTGAAGTATTTCGAGAGCACTTTGACAAAATCTTTGCAATTCCAAATGTAGAGATATATCGATGATATACTAATTCATGCCAAAAACAAAGAAGATCATTAGAGAACATTGAAACAAGTTTTCGAAATTGCTGAAAAAAATAACACTAAATTTAATTTAGCCAAATGTGAATTAGGATTAAAACAAGTCACATATCTAGGACATAAATTCTCTGAAATCGGTGTCACAATAAATGAAAATAAAATTCAGGCTATTGTTGAAATGCCCCGACCACAAAATAAAAAAGATGTACAACGTTTTTTGGGCATGGTCACATACGTCGGAAAATTTATAGAAAATCTATCGGAAAAAACTTATCAATTAAGACAATTGTTAGAGAAAAATAATGCATTTGTGTGGGAAAAAGACCAGGAAAAGGCATTTGTTGAACTAAAGAATTTATTAACAACAGACGTGTGTTTCCAGTATTTTAACTCAAATAAACCAGTCACATTATCAGTTGACGCATCGAAAAATGGACTAGGCGCCGTATTAAGAGCGTTCGAGAGCAGACGCCATATTGAGAAATTTAATTTTTCAAAATATTCTGCTATTATGAGCCGTGGTGGATTTTGGTTTGACTTTATTAAATTTATGCGATGTATCAAATGGACGTATATAGAAAAAATGTTTGAACAATAAAATTTAAAAAAAATAAAATAGGGGAAAAACTGCAGTTATCAAAATATATGTCAAGGTCAATTGTACGTCACTATTCATTATGACTGATATCGTTTGTTTGACCAAAAAACCTACAGGAACATTGTAAATTGAGAAATTGTTATCAAAAATTATCTTACGGAAGAGTGCTGCCATCTCGAACAAAAAGTACCTAATAGCCAAGGCGACAATATACAGTCAGCCCTCGACGTTCGCACATATTTAATTGGTGATGTGAAGAAAGCATCAATATTTCCAAAATTTTGAATGTATTCCTCAATTTTATTATTGTTTTTCATAATTGAACATGTCGTAGACCTGTTCATGCTGATTGAAGCAGAGGATTTACCGCTTTTAGAACGTCTTATTATTTCTATCTTTAACTCGATCAGATTTTTGCACTATCGCTAAAAAATCTTTAGAACATTGAATTTGCAAAAATGTGCGAAATAGCGAATTGTGAGAAAGTAAAATGTGCGAAAGTCGAGGGTCGTCAGTACCTATATTGCGACCCGAGTGAAACAGTAGAACCCCTCTATAACGAGGACTCATATTTACTCGTTATAGCCGCTTTCCGCTATAAATGGTCATGCACAAAAAAGTTTATACTATGTACATACCTCCATGTAACATGAAAAATTCATTGAATAACAAAATTAGATAGACTTATGAAGTTCAACAAGATGCATAACAAAATTCACTGAAAGATGTCTGTAATTTTGGTTTGTTTGTGGTAATTGAGGGAAACAAATATACTCGATGGGGAACTGAACACGAGTCTCTGGCTATCGAAAAATTTGATTCGCAATATGGCTTTGCTATAACGAAATTTGGATTTTTCATTGATAAAACGCACTATTTTTTCGGTGCAAGACCAGACGGCCTCATAAATAACAATGCACTTGTTGAAGTTAAATGCCCTGCGAATTGTATAGATGTTTCCCCCGAGGAAGGTATGAAACGCAAATTAATCAAATTCGCTGAGATGAAATTGAACAAATTGCATTTGAAACGCACTCATCCATACTATTAACGCCAACTTGCAATTACACAGAGAGATGTGTGCTACTTTCTCATCTGGACGCCAAAGGGCATTATGGTTGAAGAGATGAGTGAAATCTCGATGGCTCAGATCGTTATATCAACAATAGGAATATACATTTTCTTTTACAGATATCTAAAGATAGAATGTATTGGGAAGACAAAATGGTGCCATATTTAAAAATATTTTATTTCAATTGTGTACTACCAGAGCTCATTGATTCTAGAGAGCAAAGACAATTGCCGATACGTAATCCTCCAAGGAAAGAAATTTTGGATTATCCTGATTTAGCTACTTACTAATGACGGTGCCTGGTGAAACCTTTGTTTTAATTGTTCCCGTTCCCGTTAAAAAATCGATTTATCGAAAACTGTTTGGCCCAGCAAGCTGTAATTTTTTTGTACAACTATTCCATTCTTTTTTATTTGTTTACTTTGATATATACACAAAAAGTTATCGATGCACGTATTTGTTAGTGGTGACTTTACGACTCATTCTCTTAAAAATGCCTTACGTCTTGAACATTTTAATTAGTATCATCAAAAACGCTGTAGTTTTTTGAGTAGCTCACCAGAAATTCATAGTCGTAATTCAAACCCTTGATTGAAGAACGCAATTTATGTTTTGGAAAACATATTTTTCGATTCTCCGAGCGGAATAAAGTTATTTTGCAAAATTCCTTCCTAATAAAACAAGTTGTCCAGTTCTATTTCTAATACCCAAAAATTATTCTGAATAGGATGGTAAAACTGAAATTTATTCAAACCTCCAGAATAATTAATACTCAATAAGCCAGCTCCATGAGCGCTTTTAATCCGATCCAAGTTTCTCGATAAGCTTGTGAGGAGGGGTTTAGAATGGAGACGTAAGGGGACTGTTTGTTTACGATAAAAAAAGTCACGTGCTATTGAACGCTCTTAATTCAAAACAGTAGACCGTGTGCGTATGCCTCACGTGCGATGACTACCACACAAGAGCAATATGCTCAAATAGAAAAAGAACTTTTGGCTATTTGTTTTGCAGTAAATAAGTTTCACCGATTTGTTTATGGTAGACAATTTATCGTAGAAACTGATCTCAATTTGACAACTGATATCAATTTTTAAAAAATCATTAAATGAGTGTCCGACTAGATTACAGAGAATGATGTTGAGTCAACAAAGATATAATTTCAATTTAAAATTCAAATCAGAAAAAGAATTATTAATTGCGGATACATTGTCAAGAGCTTTCGTAAATAAAACATATAACGACCGATTAAATTTAGAAGGTCAAGTATGTCTAATTCAGCAAAATTTACAAATAACAGACGAAGCATTTAATAACTTGATCAAAGCAAGCAAAGCTGACACAGAAATTCAAAGAATTAAATCATATTTAAAAAATGGTTGGCCCAACACTATTCAAAAAATACCATCTGAATTCAAAAATTATTATAAAATTCGAGCAGAATTAAGGGAGGGAAAAAATGGATTAATATATATGGGTCAAAGGGTACTCATACCACAATCATGGCGAAATTAAATTTCAAGTCATGCACATACAGGCCATTTTGGCATTACCAAATGCATTCAGCGAGCCAAAAATACAGTCTACTGGCCAAACATAACTAAACATATAGAGGATTTAATTAAAAAGCGTCAAATTTGTAATAAATACACAAATAATAAAAAAGAACCATTAAAATTTCATGAAATACCACGTCAATCTTGGCAAAGATTAAGCATAGATTTATTTCAGTTTAATAATGAATTCTATCTTTTGATAGTCGATTTTTACTCAGAATATCCAGAAATAATTAATTTGCAAAGAAACTCGACGGCTAAACATATAATTCAGAAATTGAAAGAAATCTTCGCCAGACATGGCATACCGAAATTAATTATATCTGACAGTGGTACTAATTTAAAAAGTCATGAATATGGAAAGTTCGCTCAAGAGTGGAATTTCAAAATGATACAATCATCACTACATCGCCAACAATCAAATGGCATGGCCGAACGCGCTAAACAAACTGTCAAAAAACTTTTAAAAAAATGTCAGGAAGGAAATGAAGACATAAATCTTGGTCTTTTAGCACTTAGAAATATACCCATTTACGGCATTTACAGTCCGGCTCAATTATTAATGTCACGTCATGTAAGAGATCATTTGCCAATACCGAAAAATAAATTGAACCTTTAATTAATGAATAAAAACAAGTCTCATGCAAAAATTGAAGAAAAACAATTAACATATAAAAGTGATTATGATAAAAGGGGGGTAAAGACATTAGATGAGATCAAAATCGGAACAACAGTTAGGTATCAAGACAGACCCGGTAGTACATGGAAAGCAGTCAAAATAATATAAAAAATTAGACATAGAACGTACAAAATTGAAAAAGGGGATGGTAGATACATTATTCGAAATCGCATTCATTTAAAACCAACTAAGCAAAATTTCTGTAATGAATCTAAATCTTTATCAAATTACGTTTATGAACCTGATTGTGAGATAACAAACAAAAATAAAACAACAGAAATTGATGATTCAAATCACGGTCATAAACAAAAGGAATTAGCTGTAAGTGCGCTCACATATTCTACCAAATGTGAAAATAAACCAACAACTAGTGATAAAAGTGCGTGTGAAAGCAAAGAAAAAAGTGATTGTGATTTCTCAAGATTCGGCCGAAAATCAAAAAGAAAACTTATGAAAATTTCATTTGTAATTAATAGTTGCAGTAATAAATTAAATATATTTAGATATAGCAACTAATCACTGACTTCTTTAAAAAGAAAAATTTAAAATTAAAGAGGGGAGATGTAATAGAATATAAAATAGACAACCAACATTACTTATGATTGTAATGATTAGTAATGAGCTCCTGATATAATTGTTTAATCTTAAATAAAGAAGCAGTCTAGGCTGAGACACTGATTGGTTCAGTTGTAATCCTGATCCAAATAAATAAAATATGAATTCACAAAATATCAATTATCTAACATAAACATAGTTCGCTAAGATCGTATCTGGTGGAAAAGAAAAATAGCAACGTTCTTAGAACAAATAATTATCATATCAAAAAATCAAAAAATGAATTCAAGAATAAATTGCAAGTGAGTGATAGTGAAAATAGTGATAATAAATAAGGTGGAAATGATAATAATAGTGATAATGGAGAAGGTGGAAATGGTAATAATAGTGATAATGAAGAAGGTGGAAGTGGTAATAATAGTGATAAATTTTTAAGTGATGAGCCTCAACCATCAACAAGTAATGGTAATTCAACACGAATTGAAAGACATCGCAGGTTACCAAAGAAATTAGGAGACTTTGTAATGTATTAATAAATGTAGCAGAATTTGTAGTTATAAATTAGGTGAAAAAAAAAAAAATTGTTGTGTAAGCACTCTTACTAGAGTCAATCATAAGTAGTCTGTAGTAGCGACCAGTTATTGTAGCTAAACAGCAATAATAATAAAGCTTATATAACAAAAACTTAATGAAAAACTAGTCTCATGTAAATCAGAAGGAGATAAGTTCATAGCCCTCCCAGAAATATTGTCCTAAATCAGTAATGAATAAAATAACCATTACATACTGGCATGCATACGGAGTCCGTGAAAAAAAGGAGGAATTAATTAATTTTTTGCATGTAAATAAAATAGACATAATCGCAATATCAGAGATATTTCTAAAGAGGAATCATAAATTTGAAATTAAAAATTACTCTACATATAGGAGGGCTCGAACGGATGCTCCAGGTGGGGGGATAGCTATACTAATCAAAAATCGGAGACTCCACACAGACCACTCCCTCACAATGAAACATCAACAATTGAAAGCATATCAATTGCACTGCTGCAAATCGGAACAACAATAACACCAATATATGATAAACCATCAAATCCTTTTACTGTTACGGATCTAGACCATTTCATTCAATATTCCAAAGCACTGGTATTAGGTGGCTACAATGCAAATCACACTTAATGGAAAACCCCTAACACGAACAACAATGAAATAACACTTCTTAGATACGCACAAGCTAATAACTACACGATAAATCATTCTAAAACACCAACATATATTATCCAACAAATGGAAGTGAACCCACTACGGTCGATTTAGTATTAAGCAAAAACATATATAACATTTCTGTAGCATTATCACTAAGCCAAATAAATTTCGACCACTATCCTGTTGTTTTCATTATTGATACCAAAGACAAAATAGAGCAAGAAATTAACAAACTAAAATAATTACAGACGTCAAGTGCAAACACAGCAAGACAAAAACAATAAACCCAAATAAATATTGCCTAAATGAGGATACACTAAACCTTATAAAAGTTCGAAACAACATAAGACAGTGACAAAGAACACAAGATCACAGCCTAAAATATCAAATGAATCACCTAAACCGAGAAATAAAAAGTAGCATCTCAATAATACGGAATGAGGCAAGAAAAACTTGAAAAGCTCAACACCAAAGACGGAAGTATATGGAAAACTCTGTGGCGGAGTTAGGAGGGAACTAGGAGGTGCTTAGCACCCCCAATGTTGAGATTAGCATCCCCAAATCAACTTTTTCTATTCGAATTTATTATTTACTAGCAGCCAGGATTAGCCAGCTGCATTCGCGCCGGTCATCGTACTATTTCCCGCCAACCGCCCACACTCAGTTCAGTTCGTTTTGCGTTACGTTGGTTATGTTTGGTTAATGAACAAATAAAATAGTTAAGTGCTCTCTGTTGTGCTTCTGTAATAAAAAAAACAAGATGAAAATGTTTGGCGATATTCGACATATTTTCAAAAAAAGTATTAGTATTGCGGATCCTGTGGCTGTGCAGCAAAATGATAATAATTTGACTGGTAGGTCTTAGCTCGTAGATAGCTCAAGAAAGTGAATCTATAAAGTCATGTTATGCCCTAATTTAGATTTCAGAACTTTGTCCTGAACGTTCACCTGTTTCTTCAACGGTTTCTGGATCAAAATCAGGAAATCAACATCAATCGCCATTAGACTTGGGTACATTAAAATCTAAACCTGCTCAGCCTACACTTGATAAATATCCCTTGACAAAACATAACGCCCAAAATAGGTCATTTTCAGCCAAATATTTCAAAGAATATAATTGGCTGGAGTATAACATTCAGTGTGATGCTGTATTCTGTTATTATTGTCGAATGTTCGGTGTCAAAACTAATGATGATACAGTTTTTATTGAAATTGGCAAAAATTGAAAGAAAAACTTCAAAAACATGCCAAAAGTTTATTTCATTTGAATAATGGGCAAAAATATTCTTCATTCCAACAAACAAAAAAACAAGGCTCCGAGACTTCACAAATTTCAGCAGCACACCGAAAATGTATTACTAAAAACCGGGATTATTTTGAAATGATGACTGATGTAGTATTGACGTTGTCTTGTCAAGGCATAGCTTTGAGAGGTCACGACGAAAGTAAAAACTCATCCAACAAAGGAAACTTGAAGGAAATTTGCGAACTGATGTCTCGACACAACATTTCTTTCTCGGAATCATACAATAAATATCATAATCTCAGTAGTCATGATATTCGAAATGAAATAATTGACATCAGCTCTACTTTGGTGCGAAAGAAAATAGTACAAGATGTCAAAGATTGTGGTATGTTTAGTATTATGGTTGACAAAGCCAGAAGTTTCAGACAAGAACAATTATCTTTATGTGTTAGGTACACAAATATCCATCTTGAAATTCAAGAACTTGGACTGAGCAACATTCCAATTGTGGGCCAGTCATACGATGGCGCAAGTGTCATGTCGGGGACGAGAGGAGGAGTGCAAGCCAAGCTGAGGGAGGTTTATCCTGAAGCAATTTATATACACTGTATGGCTCATCGACTAAATCTTGCTGTCGTTGATACTTGTACCAACATAGAAGGTGTTCGAGAGTTTTTTAATACAATGGAGGCACTCTGTATGCATTTTCCGCAACCATCGTCACATGCAAAGCTCATGGATCTTCAAAAAAAATTGAATCTGAGAGTGACTGAGCTAACTAGGTTGAGTGATACCAGATGGAATTGCAGAGCTGAAAATTGTCTAGGTGTGAAGAATAATTATGCTTTAATCGTCCAGTTGCTCAAAGAGAAGATTGAACAAAACGCTAACAGAAGTGTCATCGAAGCAATTGGACTTTTGAATTGTATAACAACTATTAAGTTCTTAACACATCTATACGTTTTGAGTGATTTATTGAATGTCATCAATATTTTAAGCAAGAAACTTCAAAGCAAGGAAGGAACATTGGCAGAATCATCAAGCGTCATTAACGGTGTTATAAAAACATTAGAGGAAAAGAGGAGTGACAATGCTTTTTTATCTCTGTGGAAAGAGATTGAAGCAATTGCTCGAAATAATGACATTGATATTGAACCTACTAGAAGTTCGAAAAGAAAGAGAACTGAGTCAAAGTTGCTAAAAGATAGTACTGTTATGTCCACGATAGAATCAAGTTCAAATGATCTTGATTCAAATACCGAAACCGAATGTGTCAATGGATCACTGGTGCTCAAAGACTCTTTTCGAATTAATATTTATTACCGCGTATTCGATGCAATAGTCAATCACTTGAGAATTCGTTTTTCTCCAGAAAGCCCTAAGATGGCGAAAGCTGTTGATAATTTTATTGAATTTGATTTTGAAAGGAGTTCTGATTTCATTGATCCTTATGCAGACACTTTTGGAATGAACAAAAATATTCTAAGAGCTGAAATGTTGATTGTTGATGAAACACCGCTGAAATTAACGACCATGGTATTGGAAAAATATTGAATCAGGATGCTTTTGGCAATTATCATAGACTTTGCAAAGTTGCTCATATCTTGCCAATTAACTCGGCATCTTGTGAAAAGTCGTTTTCTGCCATGAGAAGAATAAAAAATTGGCTTAGAAGCATAATGAGCCAAAATCGCTTCAGCAATTTATCTATAATTAATATTGAAAATGAGCTGGCGAGAAGGGTCGACCAAGAGGAGATTCTTTCAGAATTTATCCGCCATCGCCAAAAAGCATCAAGCATGAAAATGCAAGGAACTTTGATGAAGATAAAATAACAACAATGGCACTACTAGACTTCGAAAAGGCTTTTGACCGAGTGTGGCTACCTGGACCAGTATATAAGCCGCAAAGGGTAAATTGCCCTATGTACCTCATAAAATTAATTAATTCTTGCTTAACAAAAAGAAGATAAATAAAGACAATTAAATCTGGCGTACCTCAGGGGTCGGGACTATGCCCCATATTGTTTATAATTTACATCAATGATATACCGAGATTTTTCAAAGCGGATATAGCATTATACGCCAACGATACGGCGACTTATGCTCACTCATTCGCAGCAGAGGCGGCCACTAAACAGGTGCACATTCAAGCAAATCAACCAGAGCAATACTTTAAAAAATGGAAAATAGAGGTAAATTAGGACAGAACTGAAAACATGATTTTTACGAGGAAAAAGACCAACACAAAAATTTTCTATTTTTCTACCACAACAATAGTGTAAACAAAATCTAAAAAAAATATTAATTGATATTGTTAATTTATAAATTTAGCTGTAGGGCTAGGAATTGTAAGGCTATACTAGTTAATGTCGTATTATTGTGAACCGATGTATTCCATAAAACTTTGATTTCCAACGGACGGTCAAAATATTTTCGAATTTATTTGTGAAAGATAATGACTTGGAGATATTTAATTTCTTCACACTTGATTCAAACAAAAATGAAGCTGTATTTACATTAATTCTGTTTATTTCATTATTAATATCTATAATAGGTATACTTACATATTGTTGGAGGCCCCTTCGTACATCCCAACAAAATTTTTCAATAATACATTAAAACGCATAAAGATTAATTATAAAAACGCGATTGAAATAATGATAAAAACGCAATAACATGGGAAAACAAATGAATAAGACAACGACTTGAAATGTAATGAACAGCTCTAGAATTTTCGGCTGTACTAAAAAGATCCCTCGGTCGGGTATGATTGAAGCTGTTTTTGACTCCTAGAGAACAGAACAGATCGATCCGATCAGTTATGAAGAATAAATCAAAAAGAGTTTATGAAGTATGGTATAGTAGTGTTATAGTGTTATTTTAGATTACTCTCAATAAAAGCTCTTTTAAAACTGGAGCATTATTTTAATTCAAAAATTAATAGAACTCATCTCTTTTACAAGCTCCTTGTAGGAGAAGAATTTGAGTTTGATTTCCAAATGATTTTGGACCTTTGGGTTCTCTACGGAGAACAACAATAAAATTGTTGGTCATTCTTCAGGTAGGATAAAATAAATTGATGTCAGGTGTGAGGTACTTCACAGGCTTCTGGTAAAGACACGTCACCGAGAAGTGGTACCAACACGAACTGAGTACAAACTCAAGAAGAAGAAGCCTAGGTTACATTCCAATCGTGAATAATTCAAATTGTTTATGGTTAATGCTACTCCTAATTCCAAAGAGGCTACACCCTCAGCCTCTCCGAGTAGTATAGTAAGGCCAATTCTAACCCACTTTCGCGCCAAAATTTTTGAATTTTCTTGAACTGTGCAGGATCTTAGTTTTTCATCAGGCGCAAGCGTAGAAGTGTTTATAGTGGCTTCTGTACAAGAATAGTAAACAGAGAGAGGATTGCCAGATTCCTATCTTTCCAATGTTCGCCAGTATCGCATAGC
>JAZBGZ010000834.1:8111-19524 GCA_037414795.1 Stenodera caucasica | reverse complement strand
TCTCCCAAAAACCCATGACCATACTATAAATCTTTTCTTTTGTTTTATTTTTGTTTTTGGATACTGTACAACAACATTACAGACAAACAGCTATTATTATGTCTACTGTCGCTTTAACTTTAGTAACCATTTATTATAAGATCAAATGTTGTTGACCCTTTTAAAATACACAAACACTTTTATACCTAAATCTCGCACACACATACATATAAACACACACCCAGACACAATCTATATAAATGTAAATTTGGTTTAATTACAGTTGTACAAGATGGTGAAATTTTATGTTAACCCAGGTCGGTATTTTCTCTTTAATCATGGGAATCAATAAAAACACATTGACGTTATTAAACAGTAGCAATTGTCAACATCTGAACGTATATATGCGTTTGTCTTTTTGAGAGTAGTGGCTTTATTTTTTTCTGTTTTTAGAACGGTCGTTAAAATTTACGATCTATAAAGTTGGTTCAAAGGGATAAACACAAGGTAAATTTTTTTCAAATAACAATAAAAATCAGGATCTATGCTCAATAGTGTTGCACAATAAATCATAAATTGACAAATTTTCATTAAGTATTCGATTTAGTATACAATTTGATAATTCTTATTTATGTGTACTGAAATTTAATATTAGTTTAGAATCTGTGACTTGACTTGTCCAAATCTCTTACGTAAATATTGAATTTTCAGTCTCAACTCACCTACATCGTTCATTCCAAACAAAAAACAACATTACATAAATTACCTTTAGTGCGTTTTTGTTTTTTTACGTTGAGAATTTAAACGACGTTTAAGTGACCACATCTATGTCGTACACGTCAATTTATATCACATTTAAATAGATCTACTTTGAGATTTTGACGAAGAAATTGAAAGTCAAAATTAGTGGATTTAAGAAAGAATTTAGCTACCATAATTGTTACTTAAGTATAAATAGTGGTTATCCAACAATATAGGAGGTCTATCATTAGATTGCACGTTATAAACCTATTATTTTATTACAAATAGACAATAAAACTATAATAAATTGAGTTGTAAACATGGCCTTAAATCAAGGGTTACACATTAATTTATATCATCTTAAGGTATAACAACTGTCTTAAAAATTTATTCAATTATTCTAAAATAATGAAAGTGTGATTAAGATATTTGCAACGAAACAACTATTTTAAAGACCGTATAAATGTTTTTTTTTCATATTTATAATTTATGATGATTTTATTATTATTATTTGCGATAGGAATTACTTTACCGTGAATCTCTAATTTGTTTGTTAATTAATTCTAACCAAAAAAACAAAACAAAAAATAACACAATATCAACAATTTCTAATCAGTTCCATATATATTTGTTTTTGTGGATTTATTTTACTTATACTTATGTATATCTATGTGTTAGAAAGCTAAAGGGATGATTTTGATCCAAGATGGCTGTGACCCCACCCGTTTCATCACCATGGTAACGTAGGGTCGCCAATCAAGTAGCAGGGGCCATAATATATGGTGGTGATGGGTTCCCCTTCTTGTTTGAAAATCAAATGCCTGGTTTAACCAGATGAAAATTTTCTGATCTAACTTTATGCACATGCGTTAAAATGCAGCAATACTAAAATATAAAATCAATACTTGCCATGTTTTGATAATACATACAATGATATTCACTACCGAAAATTAAATGATATTTCCATCTTTGTTGGATACATTCAGATATTATAATTGATCCGATAATATGTTGGATTTAGTCAAAAAACAGAATCCTGTAATTTGTTGGTTTGTATCTAGACTTTACTATAATTTTTTTGGAATAGTTTAGTTGAACAGTAGCGACAATTTTAAGATTGATACAAATTCAAATTTATTTTAATTAAAATAATTAGAACAAGAAAAACAACTGTAATCAATACGATGTGAACTATATGGTTGGATATTGTAAACTGAAAGTGGATTGATGTAAATTGGAAAGTTTACCTCAAATTTTTCAACCCTTTAACTTTCTAATATTGAAAGCAATAAAATTGGTTACGTATTTGTGTAATTTCAACAGTTGGATGAGAGGGAGATTACTAAAAATGCTAGCAAATTACTTATTTTTCATTTATTCGAGAAATAACAAGAATCACCTCAATTTACAACAATAATTTGTCTTTAATTAATTAATCTAATCTGATTTGTATATTTTAACAATTATTTCAGCAATAAAAACAAATTTTAAACAATTAACTCGACAATAATTCATTCACATGAACAATTAACTCTAATTGATTTATAATTCATGAATATTTATTTGGTTCTAAATTTTAAAAATGTTGTGCTCTATTAATTTATGGTGTTGGTTTCTTCAATCCATCATCGTTGAAATGTGGCCTCCTGTTACGTATACTGAAGGTATACCGGACAGAAAACACTCAGGATACATTCAGTATACGTACAGGGGGTTTTACATTACGTCTGCAAATCCAAGCATTGGAAAATAACACCATTTGAAGATTATATCATCTTGAAAATTCATCTAAAATAAATTTTAAATAAAATTGTAGATTTTTTGATAAAAAAAAATAATCCGAAAAACAGACCTTTCTATTGAATGTTCCTCAAGAGACTAATATGAAGAAAACTCGAAGAAGACTGAAATGATTCCCAAATGGATGATTCCATACACTAGCAACCATATTGTACACATGGGAATAACTCGAATTCGCAACTATCCCATAATATCCATAAATTTAGAAAAGGTGTAAATCGGATTTCAATAATAAAACTAAAAAACAACAATAAAACTTATAATATAGTAGAATGATTTATATTGGAGCTTACCGAAATTTTTGAAGAATGATGATGGCTTGACAGATGTAAATATTGTTGATTGTTTTCGTTTTTGAAGGAGCAACGTCCGATCAGTTGGAAGTGCAATGTTGATCTGATGGATATGCACCGCGACGCTCTCAACTCTCAAAATTCTCATATTGACGCCGACGCAATTCGAAGGGCGGCTTTCCCCCATATCCTGTGGGCAGGTTTTACTATTTTATATCCCCTATATAAACTGTATACAGACTGTGAGTCTCTGGGTGTGGTTCTATCACAGCCACATGCTACAACACCACTATATCTCTCTTTATTTATTAAAAAGGATGAGTATTGTTTATATGTGTAGATGAGCGTGATTATATTGCACACTTTAAATCTAAACATTATAAATTATCGAATGCATTTAGTTTGGAAATTCTTTTCTATACAACAAACAGAAAAGTAAACGATTCGAGTTATATTGAAGGATTTGTGATTTTAAAATCAATAGAACTAAAAGTATCCTAAAATGCATTTAAAAACATCTAAGTGAAGTGATAAGAGCCACAATTTCAACATCAAATCTAAATTAAACTAAACTGATCAGAGTATTTCCACATAGATTAACTTGGATTAAATTGGAAAAGTTTCCAACTATTAAATGAAGAGAAACTTTTATCATTTCATACCAGAATTATTTTATAAGACATGACGAAATAATGAAACAATATACAAACCCAAATCAAAATTTTAGGTTTATTTTTTTTGTTTTTTTGGTGGGATAAACACCACACTGTTCCCTTTCACGCAACAAACACACTAGACTGTTGTGTTGTGGTGTGTTTTTGAGCCTTGCCATGTCACCAAATCACAAAGTCAGCTGTCATCGTCCATCCTCTTCTGTTCGTGATTCCTAGCGTGAAACTAGAATGAAACGAAATGAATGTCATGATAAAATCTGTGACGTATGCGTTGTTGCTGTTATTGTATAAGAACATATAAATACCCATACATATGTATTACATAGAGAATATCGTATGTATAGTATCGTGTGTAGAGTGTGTAATATGTGCAAATAATGGTGGGACATGGACGTTCTTTCAACTGTTTTGTAGTGGTGGGTGAAAAAACGTTTATAAGAACAAACTCTAAACTATATATTTTATTAGACTTGTTGTTAGAACGCTAGACAATAGCTGTTACTTGTTTTATTTTATTTCAAAGTACAATTGCCGTATAACGTAAACAAGAATTTATCTGGATAATGTCCCATCAGTGAACGCCATCTCTTATATGTATTTAGATATAAACTAAAAGTCTTTTATGAGAGTAATAGACAAATAAAACCACGATTATTCCGCTAACACCATCTACTTGAAAATAAAAAAATAAAACAACAAAACGATAATAATAACTTTATTTTATTGAAGACAATAATCCGTATTGAGTGAATTTGAAATTTTGATTCGATTGGTGAAATTTCAAAAATTGGGGGAAATAGATTTGCACCACGAAATCTACTTATTGGATTTACCGACGGTAGCTCCCAATTCAACGGGGTAGTAAAAAGAATAATGGAATTGATCAAAAATTTAACTCATTTTGGATAATTATCCCATTCAGAAAGTAACGAATCAGAAAAAATGAAGCGATAATTTCACGAATTTCCAATAAATTCAGACACTTTCAATCTATATTTTTTTTTGATTTTAAATTATGTGAAATTTCGTGCTGATAATCCGAAGGGATGAAAATTGCGATTTTGATAATTATTAATAGTTAATAGAAGATGTTCTTTGAAATATTCGTTGTGTCTCGAATTCACAGGAGAAATTAGGGGTTGAAGCAATTTTTTAAAGATATTTCCATAATATCTGCAACGGGAAATTGTAGAGGCGTACAATCAGAGTTTTCAATTTTGCTCTAGAGACTGAGTATAACCCATTTTATACCGTTATTTCACCCTTTTCCCTCTAGAGATTCGATTCAAAAAATTGGAAATTTATAAAATGAATCAAATTGAATTTCGGTATTTCCCATAGACGGGAAGCAATTATCGTATAAATAGTTTATTCTCCATTATTGCAAAAAATCATGGAATTTTATGCTAAATTACCGAATTCTTTAATAATTACTTTTTTCTTATCTTTTTAATTATGATAATCTTACTGCTGATCGCCTATTAGACTACAATAAATTATTCGCAAAATCAAATATTTCGTGAAATAAACACCAAATTATTTTAATTGATTAAAAAACAAAGAATCCCCCAAATATGATTGGTATTGATTATAATTCAATAATAAATTGCTCTGTATTATTGAATTTGTTCTTGAACTTTTAAAGCCATAAAAGCGCTATTATCAATAAATAATTAACTCCGATCTTATCAGGTGGGGTACATATTTTGTTTAAAAAAATGAAGATTGAAAAAATTATCGATTATTATGGCAACTGACCGTTCAACATAAAGATATACAAGTACAATTTAATAGAGCCATTTATTTTTTAATTTAGTACGCCGACAAACATAATATTCCATTTATATGTTTTAGCATTAAATTATGCGAATATCCAAGCATATACTAAGAGCATTTTTTGAAAGTTCTCGACTTGTACATATAATCCAAATTTTATAACAGTACGACCGACCATACGAGTTTTACAAGTATTATAACAGATCTTTACCTGAACAATATTGTAAAAATCTATTAAACATATGAAATATTTCCGTATTCGATGCATATTTTTAACAGCCCCCCCTTGTTTTATTATTAAAAATAAAAATCAATGCATTTCTTCAAATTGGATTTCACCAACTGTTGCAATTACACAATAATTATTTATTAATTTTTCTATATATTATATACAGAAAAATTATTGGTCTCTTATGTGATAAAGTGGTTGTGTATTTATCTTTTATTTATGTATGTAACAACTCACATCAAATGAATGTTTTGTGAACGATTTATATGACTGCAGTTCGTGTTCACGAGTACTTACTTGTGGTAAAATGACGGTTTACAAAACCCTTAAAAATTTTATTGGGAATTTAACACTTAAAACATGAATAGAACCATTTATGTTTTATTAGTTATTTAAAACTTGCGATGAACGATATATTAACTTCAAGTAGCTTTATATAGTTGTTTTTTTTTTTATTTTGGAGAAATTTCAAACTTTTTCATCATTTTCAATCAATGATAGCGTACACAATTAACTTTTATTACATCAATAATGACGTCTATTTCGGAATTGTTTTTTTGTCCCGGTAATTTTAATCTTGTTACTGGAACGATCATGTATATTCGACAACTATAGTTGAATTATCCTTCGAAATTACACTGATAACGTGTAATGGGAGGCCGCGAGATGTTTCTAAATTCGCTCAAACCGGCTTATAGAAGAATGTAAAAAGCTACTATAGCCGACCCTTTTTGTATTCAAATGAAAGCTCTATGCAAATGAACGACTTGAAACAAAACACTCCCCTATTTGTAGTACTAGCTCACGGAATATTTCGCTAGTTTGTCATATGAATGAAAACGTGATGGTTTTATTCAGCACGGATCATATCCCGATTTGTGCCTAAATTAGAGCCGTTTTTTCTTAAACTAAATAGGAAAATAGAAAATTCTAAAGGGGGTTGATGTAATATTTTCTTATTCGGCATTAAGTGTGAAAGCGTGTGCAAGATAAAAGATTGGTATGGGATTAAACAATGTGCCTTTGGGTCGATGGAGAAGTTCAACTATTCCCTAGACATTATTCGAACAAATGTTCATTGCTTTATAGAGAAACACGCTTCCGAAAAGTCAACTATTGTATATTTTTTTTGTTTTCATATTATGTCATATTTCGTTTGTTTTATTTGAAGATTCCCAACTAGCAGAATTGATTAATAAAATAATACAACTGGAAATTGTATATTCTACATTGTTGTTGGTTTCCAGTATTAAAAGTCTTAATATAATTTAAACCGACTGTATTCACGCCAATAAACTTCCAACTATCTTATGTGTCTTGTTCTATTTTTAAATCTCAAATGGCCAATATAAAATTGTCATTTAGAATTTTTCAATATTATTTTATTATAATAGAAGAATGTATGTATGGGGCTATTTAAATCGACTATATAGAGGAGCCTCTTCTTAGGTCACGATCTCAATTTTCTTGAATGTGTATTGGCGAACTTCTATGACTTCCAAATATTGTACGTGATAGGAAGGTTGAACATTTCTGGTTTTATTAAATGCTATCAAATTGCTATAGATGAAATTGTCTGGATCGTATCAATTTTCTTATTAAAATTTTCTACATACGAAATTTTGCCCGATTTCCCACAATCAATCCAATGAACAATTTCAAAACAATTCTGATACGATTTCTTGAAAGATATCAATCTTTTCTCTCATTATTTTTCAACTGAAATATTGTATCTTGACTTTAGATAAATCATAGTCGAGATGAGAATTCCCATCAATTAGCATTTAAAAGCATAATTCTTTAGATACAGTCAGACTTTTGTATTTTCAACCAATTCTGATGATTAATGACTGATTAATTCGAGAATGTAAAATAGGTAGAGCTGAAAATACATAAGCTCCATCTTTCTCTACTAATTCTATTCAATTCTAAATTACATTGAATAGAAAAAATTGTGCGGTTCAATAGAAATTCTGAAAAATATAAGAATCAAACCATTTTCGTGAATAAGAAATAGTAGCTGAAAATCCTGAAATCTCCCAAGACTCGAGAATACAATTATTGTGAAATATTCACAACGTGCATCAAACATTGAATCGTGGAGTTTGTTTGAAAATCGTTGGAAAAAATTGGAAATTTTTTATTATTGTCCGAATAAAACAACTATAAATTGTGGAATGATTTTAATAGAAAAATTCCAAAAACTCCGTTGTCCATTAAAATCAGCTATAAAATTCTAAACTTTCCGATTACTACCTGTTTGTATAAGAAACAGCTTTAATTAATAGAATAAATGAGATATTCATTAGTGATTTATATTGAATTGATAAGTGATTTTGTGTTGATGAAAGTCTTGGTGGTTTTTTTTTATTTGATTTATGTGAGAAATCAATTTCATCTTTATTGAAATTCAATGCAACTCCTAAAGTGATAACAAATTCCAGTGCAAAGGAACAAGTTTTATACTGTTGAGATGTGAGTCAACAACATTTCTATAAAATGATGGCGATCAAGATGGAATCGGAAAATCTCCAATTTTCTATCATATTTCAAACAAAACAATTATTTTTTGGTATTGTTGAAAATTTGAATACAAATCGACTTATCGATTTTTGGTTCCGTATAATCTTCGGAAATAACTATGGAAACAAGTCGACTGGATGGTAATCGATTTTATTTGCATAAAAATGCATTTCTGATTTCCGTTTCTTCTCTATTCTCAAGCATTATATTGGAAGAATAGGATAGATATAGTAGAGATAAGAACTCAAATTACATAAATTCATGCATTTTAAAGCATGCAGATTCTTCACTTTCCGCATACACATTACTTTACATCTTTTAACATTCTACTATGTACTAAATACATACTATATACATATTATACATATATATATTCGAGTATATAAAAGATAGGACTTATTTCCCTACAGTCCAGTTTCTATTCGTGAACCGAATTTTCCTCTTTGCAGAATTATATTTCTTTTGCAGATAAAAGCAAAAGGCAGGAATGGAGCAAAGATTACATAGTAGGTTCTCCTCTTATATTACTATTCTTTCCCAACCAACCAACCAACTCACTATACATAGTATACCTATATACGTATATATGCAGGTTATCTTGTTAGGGAATTGCAGCTAAACGAGAATTTATGTTTATAAAGTCCGTATCTTTTTATCAATTCGCCAGTAACAGGATTATTATAATATAATGTTTTCAGGTAATATAAGACTCAAATTGGCAAAGTTTTTTCGAGACGGTTGTACAAATTTAAACAACAACAACAACAACAATAAGCTCGATTGGGAAATATACGAAAAAAATTTCCAATTAAAGAAAATTTATGTCGGCTAATTATGGTAGAACATCATGTACATTATTATTAGTTGAAACTTCTATTACATTTTGGCCACCGGTTGTTTTTAATTAACAAAAACTCCGAATTATAGAAAATTAAATAATCCACCCCTTATTTTGCATATACAACTTCAATTGTTATTTTATGTATGTTTTTTTCTCTCGTCTCGCTTCATTATCTTTTATATTCAGTCGAAGAATTGAAATTATCTCGCTTTTAGGTAGTGTATCTGGACCAATTTTAAGCATTTTGTAATTTTAATTTTCACTAAAATTTAAACTTTATATTCGGGCACTTTGCAGTAAAATTCCCATGCTTTTAGCAAAATAGGTCAACTTCCATTTAATCGCTCAATTTTCTCCAATTTTAAATTTTAATTTTCGAATAGAAATTCAACAATTAATCTATCAATATTTAAGACTTCTGGTTTTCAATTTATGAACAATTAACGTAAATTTTCCGACGAAATTGTCAATTATATTGTTAAAATTGATTGTTCGAGAACTATTGTTTAGACTTTCTATTAATTATAAATAATATTGAAGGAGCCGGTCCTGATTATTTTTTATTATTTCCATCATAGAAACTCATTGTTGAAGTTTTACATTGTACAGCTGTGTTATATGCGCTTCGGTAAGTCTTAATTAAAGTAGGTAAAAGATCCCTTTTACCTTATAACGACTACCACCCTCTTCAATTGCCAAATGGAGAGAACAAGAGCACCCCTTCTCCAATTTACAATTTTTAACAAGTTTGAAAGTTTTTCAACAACAATTTCATTATAACACTAAAAGTTTGATAATATTAGAGAGACATTATTTTCATAGACCAATTTTATTAAAAGTCGAAAAAAAAAATAGTAATCATAGTAATGAGTAACAAAATAAAAATGCATTTTTACTCGTAAGATTGTTGTAATTATTCACAACTGACTCTTTAGGGATGATTCGAGTAATTACGTTTCGTTAAATTTACATAATTAACTACCTTCAAAATATTCCATATTTCTAAACAACAATAATTTGTGTAAATGTATTATTCATAAGAGACTCATTATAAAACTAGGAAAATTCAGTTGTTTTCGTGGAAGAGAAAAAAATAAATAAAAATCGAAATTGGTCAATTTGATAAAATGGTGTAGAATTCCAATGGCCGTTGATGTTGTGTTGTCTACAAAAGGGAAACTATGATCCCCGTTTTATATTCAACATCAACCCTCTTATACTTCTACAATTTCTTCCCTATATCACAGTCATATTTATAATAGAGGGTGTATTTTGTATTTGTGTGCGTATATAGATATATATATATACGCCATATCCCTACTGAATCCTCTCTTGAATATATGAATATGATGGTTTCTGAATCATAATCTATGATGTTGCGTGATGAGAAATTATATTTATTGATGTCGATATCCTTGTTATAACTTCTAGTTATTTACCTCGACCATTTCCCTACCTATATCCTATATACTTTATTTTATATCTTATATCTATATTAGTAAATAGTTGGATGACGCATGCAACCGGTTAGTAATTGTGTAATTTTCATCATTTTGGGGGTTTATCTTATTATTATTGTTATTATTATTATTATTATTATTATTATTGTTTTGGGACAATGGTAGTTCCAATAATTTTGGGGTAAACAACACGATAATAATATAATTCGAATTCTATGATATTTAAAAGCAAATGGCTCATCAAAACATTTATGATTAATGCAACGAATAATTCTAACTAGGTGTTATAATTTTAAAATATATAGCCCGTGCTTTATCTACCTATTCAACATACACGTAGATTATTTAATTTAATGAAAAATTGAAAATTCGCTGATTTATTTGCCAATTTGTTATTTCATACATGACATTTACATGTGACTTGAATATTTGATATCGAGGAGAAAGATTTAATAAAATAAATTATTAACTGTTGGATTTATTTTTATAAATCAAAAATTGTATTTATAGAACAATTTAACAATCGATTGACCTTTATTTTTATATTTCAAAAAAATTTCTCCAATTGAAAATTGATTGATCATTTCCAGAATGTTTATCATATGGACCGAACTAAACAACCATTAATAAAAATAAACTAGCATTATTATAAATAATTAACGTAAGGATGTTTTATATTATTCTACAGCTTATTTATAGACAAATTGAATATGAATTATAATAATTGCTAACAATTACCTTTAAATTCAAAAATACGATTTAAGTATTTGTCATAATATATATAAGTAATCAATATAACAAATTGCGTGTGCACAGCTGCCCTTGACTAATAAGAAATATTACTTGAATATATTATCCAATTTACTCGATCCCATTTTCTGAGGAGCTTTTGATACAAAAGACATTGAATACACTTGCTTCAAAATTACAAGCATTCATTACAACCATTCCCAAACTTACCCTTATGTTTAGTTTTCTTTCAAAAAATTCACCACAAATATAGGGGACAATTTCAAAAATTCCAATTAATTTTTATTCGAAAAAAAAAACAAAAAAATTGTATGTTTTAATTAACTGAACATCTTAACTGGGCGTGT
>JAZBGZ010000833.1:13609-26577 GCA_037414795.1 Stenodera caucasica | reverse complement strand
ATACAATTAATTGAGCAATTTAGATAAAATAAGATCATAATTAAAAGGTTAATAAAAAGATTTTAATATTTTAATAGTTTGAGATAATTTTAGAACAATAAAACTAGACAAATAGAATAAATAAATGGAATAATGTGGTTATGTTCGAATGTTAATTATTCAACGATTATCACAATAAGGGAGTGGTAGTTTTATCTATTTAGGTTATTTTATTGTTATTTTCTATGTTGTTCGTATAAATCTATTGAAAAATAAGTGAATGATAATATAAGTGCTCGACTTCTCAACTTTTATATGAGTTATAATATTATTAAAGGTTATTTTTTTTTCTATAAAATTACTCGTAGGTTGTACTTATGGGCATATAAGTTGTGCAATGTGGACACAAAGTGAATAGTAACATCCTACGCATATATGTAGAGTTTCACCGTGAAAGCAAACATAGTGATATTCTCAGAGCAAAATAAATAATAACCATCAATAGAATCGTAACATTCTTTATCTACATTATGAAAAAAAAATCGGATAATTTTCTATAACATATGAGCTAATAATAAAATCGACTGAAAGTCTTAGATTACAACTTTTCTCCTTAATAAATTATGTTCAATTCTTTCTTGCACGATTTTACAACCCATCATTGTTCTAACGGCTTCTTTTATCTTCAACATCATTGTATTAAAATAATAGAAGATCACAAGGTATCTACATTGGTGTAATAATGGTTGTTTGCTATACCTATAATTTTATTTTATTTTTTTTTTTTCGTGCATAAAACATAAAAACAAAACAAATGGTGACATATTGGCTTATCAAGAATAAAAGGCTTATTGTTCAATCAGTAGAGAACTATTAATTAAAATGTTAATCAATGCAATATTAATTATCATTTGTGTTGTTATAATAAAAGCATAATTCTTAATTAAAATAATTGCGGAGTTTTATTTAAATTGAATGATCTCGATTTTGATTTAAATTAATCACAAAAGTGTGAAATTTAATTTAATTTATTTAATTAAAATATTTTTCTAATCGAATAATTATCTGGTTCTAAGAGATGGTGTGTTAGAGAAAAATGAGTCTAACATAGTTGGCATTGTTTCAATATTCCATCTCTATTGTGATTTAAAGTGCAAAGTCGGTTGTTTTTCAAAGCGGTTTAGATCACAACAAAAATGGGATATTTTCTCTATAATAAAGTAGTATTTTGATTGTGATCTCTCACTTGAAACTGATCAAACGTTTTCAAAATTAAAACGAGTGATTGATTGTAGAAAATTTTGATAAAACTGAAGCGTAAATAAATATTTCTTTGTAAAAATACCAAATGTTTATTTTCTAATAATCCTAAAAGATATTATGTAACTGAGAGTTTAACTGTGTCTATTCAGAATACTAAGATGCTACTTAGACTTGTATAAGAAAAAAGATTAAAATAAAAAGTGAAGATTTAATGAGATTATGTCATATTGTAGTTGAAAAACCATGTTATTTTACCCACTACTCTCCAGTATTAACATATTAATATAAGTATGTGGAAAACCTATAAAATATCCTCTATTTTTTGAAGCTAAAATCAATTGATTAATACAATTAGAGTGATAGAGCGACGAAATGGAATAAGGTTATATTTCCGTTTCCGTTTCCATATTTAATAATATCAGTTGTTATCAAAATATTGCAATATTATTGTTATAAACAACCGTGAAGTTTGTTTATCTAGAATTTAATGAACTTAATTTCGGTATTCTCACTGAAATTTTTCTACATGCAGCATTTAGATTAACAACCGAAAAAAATTGAAAAAATATTTACTACAGGGAGAATATTTACTTGTTTACTCGGACGATTATATAAACTTTGATTAAACTTATCACTTGACAAGTTTGTAACAAAAGAACTTGATACTATAATAAATATAATTTACATAAAATTAACTGTTTATTAATACATAAATATTTATTTGAATATTGTTCTAGTAAAAACTAGGCTTCTCTAATTCTTTCTATAGATATGGGAATTTTGATAACATTCAATTTAGTCGTGGGAAGATGAGACTAGTTAGGGTAATTCTTGAACCATAAAAAAACCATTGACATTGACCCTATTTGTAGTGGATTTTTAATACAATTCTAAAAAAAAATACAGCTACGTTTTAATTTATTTGAAAACTTTTACTGTGATTTTGAGTCTATTATTTATTTAATAATAATAATAATAATAATGAATTTATGCACTGATTATTTCCAATCAAATCAATTATTTTGAAGATAAATCAAATTTTTCTATTACCTCTAATAAATTGAAATTAGTTTACTTTTACTAGAAATTCATGTTTTATTATTCAATTCTCTAGAAGTCCATATCTCGGTTTCTATCTTTATTTCGATAATTTGTCTTTGTTGGTATAACTTCCTGTGGTTGAGTACAGGTGAGGTTCATATGGGTTGGGTGACAGGTTCAGTTGACATATGGGGTATGTTCTTGAAATTAGATCCTCAACACAATCCATCTGTTTATATTTTATTATTATTTTTGTTTTGAAGCTCAATTCCAAAACAACGAATAGTTAGTTATCTTTATTACTTATTTATTAGAAGTATAATGAAAACGGGGAAAAATCGTCGACATGCTGCTATCTACGATTTTACCGTATAACTGAAAACTTAGCTGGTGCTTGAACTTTTCTATATATGGAAAGTGATCATAAATCTGCAACAGTAGCCGGAGATGCATTTCAATTCAATTGTTGCTTGTTCAGCTGCTCCACATAAATTACATATTGTCCATTCATGTCTTCTATATGTTGGAAATGTGTGTTTTGTATCTCAGTTTGTTCGTTTTTTTTTTGTGTCTCTCCTCATTTGAAATAATCAAATTTAGATGCAACTGGCACGCTCCTCTATTTGGACCACATCTGGATCGTCGAATAGAGAACAAAATTATCATCAAAGCGTCATGCGGAAATTGAAACTGTAACAAATTGCTTAGAAACAATATAATGCTTATAACAACCCACTTGTTTAATAGGAGTGGATTTAAAATGTTATTGTTTGGAATCTTTTTATTCAATTTGTTGACAAATTTCTATTCGATTTATGATATTCTCGATTAGATAATTCTAAACTTTAGTGATTTTTATAGTATTTTCTATATGTGATCTAATCGAGGTGCGGCTATATTCTATGAATTTCAGGAAAGGATATCACAAAGTGAACCATATAAAAACCAATAAAACAACCATTTCAGGATAATATAAAAAACCCACTATAATAATCCAAATTTGAATCGATCCACTTGACTATAATAATAAGAACGAAATAAGGGATTTGATGTCAACAACTATTCCATTTTCGTTATAATTACACTATTCTCACTTTTACTAGATTAAGCCAAGTCCATTTTGGTTCACTTTATGTATTGAGTATAAATAATTGTTTATTATTCGAAGGTGTGCCACCCTTATTGCAAAAAAATGATCGAAATCAAATTAAATTTCTATTAGTGAGCTGTTAACATTGAAAACTAATTGATATGGTTCGATAATAAAATCATAGAATGACCTGCAATGGCTTGTTTAGTGGAAAATTATTTGTAATCTCACCATTTATAGTCTAATAATAAAATATAAACTGAATGACAAATAAACATCATAAAAGATTCTTGTTCGCTTGATTAAAATTTTGATTGTGGAAATACAAGATTTTCATACAATAGAGCTTAACACTTCCTTATATTCAACAATAATAATAGAAATTTGAAAATTAAACTAAATGATTCATACATTGTTGGCGTTTTTCCATTTTCTCCTCAATCAAAAATAGAATTCACATTGCAAATCACGTTGTTATTTATTCTTTATTTACAAAGAAACCTCGCTTTATTATAATATTTCCGTATTTGATGTTTATAAATCAAGGGTGGTGTGTTGTTTTTTTTCCATTTTATTATTATTATTATTGTTGTTGTTGTTGATGTTAACTATGTCGAAAGAGACCAGTTTTCAATGTCGCCGACTTTTAAGAAAGATCATCTAAAACGATTGTTGTCGGGTTATTCAGTTCGGATTGTTCGACGATATTTTCGTTGGAATTTCATGTTACATTCATAGAATATAAGAAGATGATGTTGTTATGCGAATGGCCCACATGTTGCTGAGGCTGTTCGTTTTCAATGACTCAGAGAATATGTGTCCACTTGGAGAAGTTGCTGGTTCCACTTGGAAAGTCAACTGTTGTTGTTGTTGTTGTTGTTGTTGTTTGTTGTTTAATGGCTAGGAGGTCTAAATGGAGTGTTTCTTTAGGTCGGTGAACTGCAAGCCTCGTTGCCAGACAGCGTGACGCCTCCACTTTACACATAACATAACTTGCACACATCATAAAATTATTGCAAAAAATTAAATAAATTATAAATGTTTTACGGTAACTTCATCAACCGATTCATCTTACATAACAACTAGCCCGGTCTACTAATTCAACTCCTTTCTAATAACTCACTTGACTAAAGTTGTTATAACAGTTGTAGTAATTTTTTGTTTTTGGTTTTTGTTGGAATTTTTCTAAAATTAAAGAAAGTCATTCTGGAAACTGGTTGCCATGATTATCCTGGCAACAATTCAACTTGGCAGATTTGCCAAAAATATTTCGCATTCCTAGAATGAAAATCAGCATTATTCCTGTTTCGACTTAAACTAGAACTAGAAGATCTCTTTCTCTCTATCTAATATTATTGGAGGTAATTTTTTTTTTACTTGAAGCTATCGTGTTGTTTCATTTATGCACGTTTGCATTAAGTATGCACCACCAAGACTCGGATTAAACACAATTTCAACAATAATAATACACGAATATTTCATAGCAGACAACGAAAATGATCATGTTGGCTCGTAATTCTTTTTTCGAAAACTACGTCACAGGAACGTGAGATGATTAAAATTCAAAATGGACGACAATTTCAAGACACAAGCTGGTTTTCAATCTTTCCATACATTTTCTACATCAACATATCTGTATTTATTCCAACTAGAATAAATCCATCAATATCTTCAATCAATATTTGTACGATGGCGACAATTGAATAAAGTTTATCTATCTATTATAGATTTATCCTCATTGATAATAGGAGAGATTTAGTTGTTGATCAAAGACAAAAGAAGGATGTTGGAAGTCTATTAGCGGAAATCGGCAATAAATGCAAATAAACTTCCGTGATGACTGTAATTCTACTCATCTTAATAGTCGTTGTAATTGAAAATAAGAAAAACTTTATGATTGGAGTTAATTTTTTGAATCAATTTGAGTGAATGGACATGGTTCACTTGTTTCTATGCAGATAGTTTGGAATTGTGGGCGTTTAATTGATTTGAATTCGTTCAAGTTTTGACAAATAAAACAGGGTAGTGAATAAAATCAGCAAATATTGCGTGATTCTTTCATATAAGTTTAACTGTACAATAATGTCAGTCATGATATTATTGAAATTCATAAATCTTACGACATAAAACTAACAGGAAATAAGAAGACGATGAAGAAAATTTATTTTATTTACGATTCTTTGAAATTGAAGACAATTTACTAGTTACCAATTTATGTTCAATTCATGTTTTATTTTATAGTATTTATTGATATATTCGAATTATAATTTGTGAATGTATTGAAGTGGAAAAGTTGAAATTTTTCTCTTTTGTCGTTATTCAATTGAGTGAAGTTTAATTGTTGGAAATTTGATTCAATTTGCATATAGATTAATAATTAAGTTTAGTGTGGTTTCAAATTACACGATTACCTAATTAGAACAATTATTCACTTATTCTAAACTCAGTTGAGAGACTGTTTTCAATTAACTGTAGTTCAGATAAAATTGGTTATTTTTGAATTCCACGATAGATTAAATTATTTGATTAACTCCCATTTAGACTTATTCTGAATAGTTTGGGCTATTTTTTCCACATTAATTAGCAATAATCATCAATTTTTCGCCTTAACTTTGCGGACGGCTCAAATTACATTTCTATTCTACGACTTTTAGTTGGCAGATTAGCTAATTTCCGTGTTCAAGACAATCTCTTGAGCCAACGAATTCATAAAAATTTCATTTCTCTTCTAGATCACTCCATTATATTTTCCCATTGTTATTGTATTACTTTACTCAGATTACGTTTATAATACAATACAGTTTAACATTTAAAATTCACATTTTGTATTATTTACACAGTTAAATATCAATTACTCGAGAATCTGCAATAATTTTTTCCCAAACCGGTTGATAATTTATCAATAAATCAATTCGATTGTTAAACGTATTGCTACAATATGAGGAACTTTCACGGGAAATAATAAATTTTCTATTCGTTATTATTGTTGAAAAATACAGTTATTCATTAATTTCGCACGTTATTTTTTTTTTCTCATCCTCATAGAATTAATCGAATCTATTCAATTGTGATGAAAAAAAAATCTTATTTCGTAGGTAAAAGCGGCGTTTTTTTGTGTGTTTAACTGCTAGACCATGTCTGTAGGAGTTTATTTATTTTCATCAATTGATGTTAAAGGTATACCATCAATCATATATCGATTACACCCTGACAAATGATGATGGTCTATTGTACGAATGCAAAACGTGACTTCTCACGACCTTAACTCGATCTATCCAATAAAACAACAAATTCAGCCACTTCCCATATTACACGGCATGTCAAAAAACTTATTTGAACTTTCCCAAAATTTATTTATTCTAAATTCATTAAAGACATCTCCTCTACAAAAATTGTATCTAATAAACAAAAAAACAATTGTTCCACTTTGATCCAAATAAGATAATTCGACGAATTGAACAAAAGAATCAACGTTTATCTTTATAGTTCCAATAATAACAACAAATTCACTTTATGTTCTTTCGAAATTTTGTTTATTTAGTGTCGATTTTTTGTTTTTTTTCAATGGTGGAAGTGTAGTTGCACATAGAGACCATATGCTAGAAGGTGTATGGAAACGGAAACAACAAAAACATTTGAAATTCAACTAATTTTAGTGTCGACGAATAACAGCTGTAGTGGTTGGTTCTCAATGATGATGATAATTTGAGTGGAGAATTTCGCGAATTATTTTGTTGAATTCGTTTTTTGTTCTACACGAAAATTTCTCGTTTAGAATAACAAGATTTACGTATTTTTAGCTGAAGAAACTCAAATTTCCTGTCTTCTATCTATATGTATATTTATTTACATATGTATGAGAAGGTATACCTAAGTATTACTGAAAGATTAGAGAAATGGTTTCGGTGATTTAACACAATCAACCAAGTAAAACTCGAAATCTAGTCGTCCGACACGTTTCTATTATTAGAAAATGTCTTCATATCGATCATCTAAATTTAAATGATGGCAGTCAGCGACACATGTAACCCAAATTACTTCTTGTACAAAGTAGAAAATATATCGAACCACACACATAAACAGACAAATGTCCATATGTTGATTGAGATTGTCTCTTAATAAAGTGAAAATGGTCAATGGGCATCCGGTTGGACTACCAATCATCAATTAATTGATATGCGTCTATTAAGCTACGTCCATACACGCGAACGTTGTGTAAATACAATAGTTTTATTGATGAAAAAAACCGAATGTCTGGACGAATATTTATAAAAAGAGGCGGAATTGAATTGCGACCCCATTTGCTATTTATTATAATCAATATTTCAAGATATTGGCCAAATGAATGAAACAATAAAAGACGACAAGCGAAAATCTCGTGTGGTTTACGATTGGACACGTGTTCATCGGATGGCATTTCTTGTTCAAAATTGATTATATCCGTCGACAGGTGCTCGCCTTCATTAAAACCACACTTGAATTCACCTGTTCAAGATTAATTTTTTTCAAGTTTTTCCTGTTTGAATTACTTCAAAATGACGGATGTTCGGTTGTTATAACAAATACTGTTTGTTGTTGTTATTTTATCCATGATCAAGTAATTGAATGTTTCAATCAAGTAAATGTTAGTTTGAAACGCAATTATGTTAACCAAGTACAAATCTTAGATGGAAGTTGATACAAGGTGTGTGGCATTTAGAAAGGAAATTGGGACTAATAACATTGGAATATACCAAAAATTATGATCACTTTTTTTTTTAGAAAGCTTGATATTTTATACTAATGTTGAGTTAATGGTCTGAAATATTTTTATTATTTTGAAAGGTCCCAAATGATGGGAATTCATCTATTTTTAACGACATTTCAAATGATTATTGATTATGCAATTTGCGCTTGCTTCTTGGTATTTTTATGCTTATTAGTGGCTGCATTCTAAAATCGAAGTAAATATTTGGCTAAATACCAAGTTGGGCCCAATTAACATCTATACATTTCTACTATTTGAAAGCCTTCTTCACATGTAAATCAGCTTTTTTCTATGATGAAAAATATAGAATGTTCGATGTGTACAACTAGTCCAAATATCTCGGCCATTTGTAGGAAATTTTGTGGGCTTCCAATGGGAATTTCCAAGCTATAATTCGAGTTCTCGCTAGACCAAAAGTACCGGAAATTGATATAAACTCAAAAAAAAATCGAAATCGTACTTCAATTGAACTTTTTGAAGTGAAACTTTTATAGCGAAGTGAATTTGAATGACTTTGACGGAATTCAAGATGAAACATTATTTACTTCCGTTGCTGAGAAACACGATACTTTTTCTCTAACCATCATTTTTAATATTACAATTAACTCCATATGGGATGAATAAATGTGCTCTTTAGCAACGGCAATAAACAAAAAAAAAAGGATGGCTAGCAAAAAAGTCTTCCACATATAGGTACATACAGGGTATCTCAGAACTGCCTCCCCATAGAAAAATAGGCATACGCCAACAGCAAAAGACCCTCAAAATGACTAAATTAGGTTTTCTCCTGTCTCAAACTACCGAGTTATAAATGTTTTGATTCCACCAATTCCAGAAGCTCAGCCTCAGATTTTTTTCTAATATCACTGAAAAATCTGATAAGTTGCTGGGCAACAAAAATTATAATTGATTGTGCTCAACTTTGATTCGTCAAGTTATCGCTTGAGATAGAACTATTTTTCTTCCAAAAACAGATTATTATATTTGCCCAAATACTCCCTGTTTACTCTGGGGAGGCAGTAATGGTACATCCTGTATGTATGTAAATTAGTATTAAATAAGTAATCTTAATTTGCATGGTTAATTAATTAAGAGTAAAGAAGTTTGAAGTGAAACTTTTATAGCGAGACTAGTGAATTGGAATGACCTTCAACGGAATTCAAACATGAAACATTAATTGCTCCTATTGCTGGAGAACACAACACTTTTTCTCTACCCATCATTTTTAATACTCCAATTACCTTTATATGAGATGAATACATGTGCTCCTCAGTAACGGCGATAAACAAAGAAAAATGATGGCTAGCGAAAAAGTCTTCCGCATGGTTAATTAAGACTAAAGAAGTTTGACTTAAACCGTACGCTTATATGGATAAGGCATACATAATTTCTTTTTTGGTTATTATCAATTTGGTTTTTCAAAATCGGTGAAATGACGCTACTTATTCACGATAAATTTTTAATATCCTGTCGTGTATTGAATGATGCTTTAGATTTATACAGTCCGTTCCATCTAAAGTGTAAATGCCTCATAAGGTTTTTATTTTTGAAAAAAATGAGAAGCGACTCACACGGTCCTTTGAGGAATCACTTGAAGATTTTTGAGTCCTTAGAGTGATCACGTAACTATTTTGAAAATAAGTCGAATCGAAATCTGTTTCTCTTAATTTTCATCTAAACGGAAAAAATGTTACTAACAGTTAATAAGAAGAATGTCATGCATCTGTTCAGAAGTAATTTTTTAATTTTTGCAATGAGGTCTAAAAAACTCTAGAAAAATTTGAATTAGAGGGATGAAATTCATCAATTTTTGGGGTAGAAAAGTCGGTTTAATCATGATAATACATGGATAGTCAGCTTTTTTTTAAGATGAAAATTACGAAATAATAATAATTTTAATAATACCTTATTATTATTATGATAAATTAATTTTTGTGTTTAATTATTAATTTTATTATCATTATTATTATTCGTCACATGATTCGATCCACTTATTGTTTATATGAATTGTTTATTGAATAATAATAATAATGATATTAATAATAATTATTATTATTCGGTAATTATCATTATAAATAGGAATATTTAATGATACTATCCATGTTTTATGATAATTGAAACAATTTTCCTACGCTAAAAATGATGAATTTCACCCATCTGACTCAAATTTTTCTTAACTTTTTTTGACTTCATTAAAAAAAAATTTAGAAACGATTAAAGAATCGTCTCTGGTGAAAGCACCAGAGACACATGACATCCTTCTCATAATTTTTCAATAACTTTTTTCTCGATTTGATGAAAATTAAGATAACTGATTTTGATTTGGCTCGTATTCAAAATACTTACATAATCACTTTAAAGACTCAAAAAATTTTCAAGTGATCCCTTATAGAGTGTGAGTCACTTTATATTTTCTCAAAAATTTGTGAAGATTTTATGGAGCACTTACACTTTAGCTGGAACGGACTGTATATTTTTGTATTCATTTGTTTTTTAACCGTATAACTAGATTGATAAAAGTATGAAATTGTATAAAAGAATGCAATCTTGTTAGTTGCCCACCTGCTAAGTGGATATAAAAGAGTCGGTGATTTCTTAAAAAGATAACTACATTTATTATTATTAGTAGTAGTTCTGTTTATATTCTGAAAAATTATGTTGGTATTTGATATATTCCGAAATAATTCAATATTGTAGACGTTTTAAATTAATTTTAATGCGATAATTAAGTATTTTGTTCCAATTTTATTGAAATACATAATAAAAATTTACAACATTCAAAGATGAAAGAGTTTATATAATTTTTGTTGTTGTTGTTGTTGTTGTTGTGGTATATTTGAGAATTGATGATTTCCTGGAGTTGTCGGCACTTTGTTGTCCTCGAAGCCCCGGTGCACTTACCTATATTTAAAGTAATGTGCGTAATATGCGTCGGAATGCGGTCTGGAAATAGACAGAATGTTGACGATGAGAAAGTACGACGGCCTCTACATAAATGTTGATTATGATGATGATACTATGATGATCATCATCATGGTGATAGTGGAGGAACAGGTGATTTTCGTTCCAACAGGACGACGACCTATGATGTCATCACAACATTCATACTTCACAGCTCATGACCAATTCAAGTTGTAATTGTTAAAATTCTGATTATCGTTAGCAATAAAATAAACAATAATTTTCGTTTAGATTTATTGTGGAACAGATGTTGGAACAATTAACTAGAAATAGTTGTCGATATCTAAGTGTATTCATTAATTCTAAATGGTAGACTTGACTGTGAGTATTCTTCACAATTGGCCATGATCGTTCAAGCGATGCGTGAAGACTAATTTGTCGTTTTAATAAAACTAAACTTGAAAATATAAATACAGTTCGGATTTATACGTCAATGACTTGACGATTTTACTATGGAAATCTCGATTTTTTCCTCAACTGTGAGTCACACTGGAAATCGATTAGATACAGGTAATTTACCTTGGATAATTTTCGCAAATATTGGCGCCAATCAATAAAAAAAAACTATATCTCAACCGAGATAAAATCGCTTTTCATCTAACTATAATTTATTATAGTCGGATAGAAATTTCGAATCAAGTACTCCGACCTGGTACAATACCAAGGCCAACAACCACCGATATAACTCATCTCGGTACTCCTAGAATTACAATAACAACATAACCAACATGTCTGGATAATTTGAGTAATCCAAGAAATTATATGTTTTCCTATCGTTTGTTGTTCAAGTGGATGATTTTTTTTAAATGCAAACAATTGAATCCTACAGGCACCTGCCAATTATATTGAACATCAATCTGAAACTTGAGTGTAGATACCGTAGGGGTTTCTTCATCTGAGAATTATATTGTACTTATACATAAAATTTTTTTTTCAAAGATAGAGAAAATTAGAGTTATATCCAACTCTCAATTGGATAAGAAGATCGACGCAACCTGAGGCGTCTAATAAATTCACCGTATGTTTATTTTCGTCGTCTTAATTGCTGGTGCGGCAAATACGTCTTTTACTAGAGGTGACTCCCGAGGCCGCATTACATAAATTATACCAACCCATCTTTAAATATTTCTATAAAGAATTTTTAACTAAAAGCCCTTTGTTTTTTCGCCTCTCTGGTCGTTTCAATCTTCTATAGTCTATAGAACGCTTGATTAATTTCACTGTTATATAATTCATATGACAAATCACCTTCAAAGCTATTCTTTCACTTTTCCATTTATTCAAAGATCAAAAAATCCATCAAGCTTGAAATAAATGAGATGACTCACTATATATTTTTTTATTAACATCATGGAACATCAAAGAATATAAGCTCGAAAAAGAGATGTTGAATAATGAGGGTGTTAAGCTCACTATGCTTGATTAACTCACTATAGTGATGTAATATTTTGTTACATGAATTGGGTTGGATGGATTCCACACACAGACCTCTCCCAAAAATTCGAAATTGTTGCCCTAATTGTTTCTAGTCTTCGATTCTAGAAACTTTCTCTATAGTTCTATTGACCGGTCCCTTTTCTGTAGGGTTTCACCAATTTAGTAGTTCAGAATGATTCATTGTTCATACATATGAATTTAATTTACATTTGAATTTCCTATGACAAGTCGTATAATCAGAGGGTGGAAGAAAAATCGATTTTCATTTAGAATATTCAAGGACGCTAGTTGATAATAATCACTCCATTAACGCAATTAATTCATTTCAGATTAACAACAGTAGAAAAAAATTAACAGGAAATTATTTCAAATAATTTATACGATTTAATAGTGATTATTAATTGACTATTTAACATTTAATCTTCATCCATTTATGCACTACATATTGAG